>JAAWVA010000040.1:5732456-5747663 GCA_015227895.2 Colaptes auratus | reverse complement strand
GAAAAAAGGGGGGGGGAGGGGGAAGGAGAAAAAAGGAGGAAAAAAAAAAGATTTATGAAAAAAGGGGGGGGAAGACAACTTATTAAAACAACCAATAATTAAAACCAACCCACTTTTGGATGTGATCTGAGGCCAATCAGGCACCGGCAGCCCCGCCTGCCTCCAAGTGTCAACTCCAGCCCGTTGCTTTCTCAGCGTTAACCCCTTCAGCCTGGAGAAGGGAAGGGCTCCAGGGAGACCTCAGTGTGGCCTTTCAGCATTTAAAGGAGTCAAAAAAAAGCTCAGCAGGGCCTGTTGTGAAAGGACAAGGGGTGATGGGGTTTAGTATGGAGAGGAGAGATTCTTCCTCAACATCTGGTCTAAATGGCTTGCAAAGAGGGTAGTGAGACCCTGGCCCAGGATGCCCAGAGAGGTGGTAGGTGTCCCATCACTGGAGCCGTTCCAGGTCAGGTTGTTTGGGGCTCTGAGCAACCTGCTCTAGTTGCAGATGTCCCTGCTGAGTGCAGGGAGTTGAATTAGATGGCCTTGAAATGTCCCTTACCACCCAAACCAATACATGATTCAGCCCAGTCTCTGGGTCAGCCACACACTGTAGCCTGATCCTGGGCTCAGGGAGATGCTCCTGCCCCAGGAGCTGGGATTTGTACCCAGCTGCCTCACTACTATGTGGGGGGATTCTTCTCCCCTTCTCCCCAGCATCCCTTCACTGCTGGAAGCAACAGGTCTTTGCCAGCTGGAGAGCATCTCATAGACTCATAGAATGGTTGAGGTTGGGAGGTACCTTAAAGCTCATCCAGTTCCAACCCCCTGCCATGGGCAGGGACACCTCCCACCAGCCCAGGTTGCTCAAGGCCTCATCTAGCCTGGCCTTGAACACCTCCAGGGAAGGGACATCCACAACTTCCCCCATCTCATTTTAACCTGAGACAAGGCAGAAGATGCCTGGGGAGGTTTTATCCTGTGGTGCTTCACTTAGCCAGGGACAGAGAGCGCTTTAGATCCCAAGGAGAGCTCAAGAGTGACGCACACCAGGTGGTTTCCATGCCCTGGATGAACAGCTGGGTCCACATGGGGTTTCCTCCAGCTGGGATAAGGCAGTGGGATACATCAGACATGTGGGAAATACCTGTGAGAATAAAACTATGCAGCCAGCTCCTCCTGCTGCTTTTTGGGGGAGGGAAAGGTCAGTCCTGTTGTGTGTGACTTCATTTCAAACCCAGCTCTCCCCCTTCCAAGCAGAGATTTGCTTCCCATCCGTGGTCCTTTGCAGAGGGTGAAAATCCTGCAAGAATACAAAGGGCTGTGACACCAGGGAGCTGCTGCCATGCCCTCAGCGGTGGCAAACAGCAGGAGGTGGCCAGAAACATGCTGTCCCTGTCTGGAAACCTGCTCAGGACCAGCTGTAATGAAGAAAAGGAAGTTTCTTCTGTCAGATTCCTTCTCCTTTCCTCTTTAAGCCCTCCTTCCCCCACAGTTCATGAGATTCCTGGCCTCTGGAGCACCCCATGTGCAGCCCTGAGAGATCCCAGAATGTCCTTGCTGCAGTTTGCTGCTCCTTACAACACCCACTCAGGACCATGCTTGTGCCAGGACCTGTGGAAGCAATCCCAAGGACCAGCTCCTCCACTTTGTGGGATCAAAATGAACACCTTGGGATTCCTGGGAAACCAGAGACTGGCCATGACTGGGCACAGGGTTAGAGGCTGCTCACCCCTTCACTCCAGGATTTACTATCCCCACTTCAAAGCCACATCTCTACCTACATAGTAAACAGAGAAGCCTGGCTCTGAAGAGCTGCACTGCCCTGGGGTCTTATCCTGCAAGTGTGGAGTTTGTGACCTGTAGAAGGGGAGGAAATAAGAATCAGAAAGGAGAAAGGCAGCCCCAGGCATGATGCAGTTGGGTCGGGGCTGTAGATTGGATGTGTTTCTTCTCTCCTGGCAGGGAGCTCGCCAGCTGGAGCAACTTCAGTGGCCAAGGTGGCTTTTCCTCCTTCTGCACCAGGGACAAAACCCCCAGTTTGTGTTTGAGAACCACCAGGGAACTGCAGAGGCAGAGTTAGAAGCCAAAAGTGAGCCCTTGAACGCTGCCTCCTCCAACCCCAACCCCCTCTGAAGGTGCCTGTGTGGGTGCGCACCCCACTAGGCTTTGCTTCGGGTGGGAGGGTAGGTGAGGAGAGAGGGAGTCCCTGCTCTGAACTAGGACAGGTAAGGCTGCAGGGGGCACATCTATCCAACAGGATGCAATTGATTCCTGGCTTTCCGCCGCGGGAGCTGCACCTTTGATCCGGGAGGACACGCTCGCATCTGGGCTCGGAGGCACCGCTGGTTTCCATTAGCTCGGGGAACGGTAGCTGGAATTACTTGTAGCTGATACGAGCCTCGCTGGGCTCGTTACGAACCAGCTCGAAGGACAACTGGGAGACAGCAAAACCCACACCTGGCTGCCCCCCCGCAGCTCCTCCCAGCAGAGGGTGAGACACCAAACCCCCCAGCCCCCCGAGCTTCTCGGAGTTCCTGCTGCTCACCCTCTTGCAGGACATGCTAAGCCCCAAGCTTGCCTGCCCCTGGGGGCTGGGGAGCTCATTTCTATGGGGCTGTCTGGGCATGTGAAAGCCATTAACTCCCCAGTCACTGCGATTTAAAGATCCTTTTGATCACACAGCTTGCAAACGGCTGCCCTGCTCCCTTCCGCGTGTCCCCAGCTTTGCAAAGCCACGCAGCAGGCAATTCCCTCCCACATCCTTCCCAAGGGGGGGTGTTGTGGGGGGGGCAAATCCTGACTTCCTGCTGCCCAGCACCCTTCTCCCAGGTGAATTTTGGCTGTCAGGATGAGGCTCAGGTCGCATTTTGCTCAGCAGCAGCATGATTTCCCCATTCTAAGGGTCTCCAGGATGCTTTGCTGTGCTCTCCTTTGTAAAGGGGATCACATCCCGATCTCCAGGCTGGCCTCCGAGGTATTCCTCTGCTGTTTGCTTTGCCCTCCGCTCGAGGAAAACACTTGGGAAAAGTTCTGCGAGCGGTTTACAGAGCAGCTAGGAGCTCAGAAGGGATTACCACTAGATGTCAGTGCCACCCTGCGCTACCTGACGGGAAACCCCCAGCTCCATTCCTGCCACCCAGCAAGTTCCGCAGCAGCAAGGAGGAGGATGAAGAGCTCAGACCCCACCTGATGCCAGAAGCAGCAAAACCCGTTAGTTTTCCTTTTAAAGGAAGCATCTGGGCTGAAAACCCTCCCGGAAAAGCACCTGGGCTTTAAACCACAGTTTTGTCCTCCCAAGTTCTGTTCACGTGTAAAGGAGATTCAGGGAACTGGGTCTTATCTGTGGTTGGCATGACAAAGGGAGATTTGGGCTTGAGTTGGAGGATCAGGTGAGAACGAGCAAGTAAATTAAGCTGCAAAACATCCCAGCCTAGGATAAATCCTCAGTTGCTGCATGGAACTCCATCCTCGCAGCCAGGAGAGGGCTCCCCTGCCTTACAAGTGAAGGTTCTTTGGTGTTTGGTACGTCAAAACCCTCAGCACCCCGTCAAAAAAATGGTTTTGTCTTCCCCTTGGAGCACTATTTGATGCCCTCAGTGCAGCAGCTTGTCCCTGGAAACCATGCCCTGATGGCAAAGGGGGTCCAGTGGCTGGGAAAGTGATGCTGGGGAGGGACCACAGCTCCTACTGGGTCTCTTAAACAGGGGGAGATGGGGAATCGGTTTTAAGAGCGGAGGGAAGGGCAAAACAGGCAGGCTGGGTCCTGGTTTCTCAGCTGATGATGCCACCTCCAAAACCGTGGTGTAAGCTGGGGACACTGAGAGCAAAGGGCCGGGGTCATGATTTGACTTGACATAATTTGAACTGAAAGGCTCTTACCTCTGATTTTTAACCCACCTTAAGGCACCTCCATATTTCTTCTCCTCTTTAAAGTTGCATTTTGGTTTCTGATGCCATCCACCGATTCAGTGACACTTCCTACCTTGAAGTGCAGAGCAAGACCGTGGCACAGGAGGGCAGCCGTGCTTCAGGCTGGGTTTGCAGCTCCGGTGGTGTGCAGGTGTGGATGTAAGGGAAGCAGGTTTATGGCTTTCCAAACCCAAAGTCTCAATCCTATTTCCAGCACTGCAGCCTCCTCCCAGGTTTTATCCTCCCTGGGGAGCTGCTCCTCCGCTTCCTGGCTGGGTCTTGAGGCTTGCAAAGTGCCCTGAGACCGTCAGCAAAATCCTCCAATGATCTCCTGGTCCTCCCCCGCCGCCCCTTGCAGTGCTGTGTCTGACCTGGGGTTAAACCCCTCCAAATCTGAGATAAGTTTGAGACCTCTAAGCCTCTCCTAGAGCTACTTTTCCCACGAACCAGCCCATAAATAATCAAGAAAGGTTTGGACTAGATGATCCATGGGGTCCATTCCAACCTGCTCCATCCAAACCACAAACCAAATCAAATGAATATGGCAAGCCCTAAGAAAGACACTCTTATATAGGGAAAAAAAACCCCAAACACCAATCACCCAACACAACACCCACATCTGAGTCCTCTCCCTATTCCACCCTCACATGGTTTATGAGCTGACAAAAAAGAATGGATGAACCTCATAATGTCTTGACTGAGTGATGAACACCCTCAGCATCCACCTCGTGAAGCTCCATCCTCCCAGGTTTATTCCAGCTGGGCATCATTTGGACAACCCTTTTGGGGCCCACCCAGCTCTGCAGCTTCACCCTTTGGCCAGCCTGGGGCCTTCAGGTAGCTTTGCCTCACCTGTTCCTAACCTGAGCAGCTCGTTAAGCTAATGCCTGAAGGATGGATGGGTCCTGCCTCGGGCAGGTGGCTGCAATACAGAGTCCTGGGTCATCACTTCAGGGGAAGTTCAGACTCGAGGTGAGGAGAGAGTTCTTCCCAGAGAGAGGTGTTAGCCTTGGAATGTGCTGCCCAGGGAGGTGGTGGAGTCACCATCCCTGGAGGTGTTCTAGAGGGGATTGGATGTGGCACTTGGAGCCATGGTTTAGTAGTCAGGAGGTGTTGGGTGACAGGTTGGACTTGCTGATCTTTGAGGTCTTTTCCAACCTCACTGATTCTATGATCACTCTTCAGGCTGAAGATGTGTGTAGGAAGGCTAAGAGACATGGCATGCTAGCTTGGGTGGGGGGGAATATGTGTGTGATCATCATCTAGCTTCTCTAAATTTCCACTTGCTGTTTTAAAGCACCCTGGGAAAACTTCCTTTAAACAGGGAGGAGCCCTAAATATCAAGGGGGGGTGAAGAGAGGGGGGGGATGGCATTGGTGGTGCTTTCTAGGTAGAGGAACTATCAGCAACCCCAGGACCTGCAAAACTGGGTGGAGATCAGGAAAAACTAAGCTTTGTGATTTTTTTGGTGGCATCCCCACATCAAAGCTCTGCAGATGCCAGAGGTGGCACTGGGAACTGGGAGCACGCAGCAGAGCTCAAGGAGCAATGAGACAAGACACAGAGATGCTTCTCCTGCATGGCCTGTGCATGGAAGGAGGCAGGCTGATCTGCTTCTCATGGTGTTGCATGTAGACATGTGCCTGAAGGTCTTTAAAGCTTATTTCCTCTCCTCTCATGGGGTACAAGTAAAGTGCTGCTGCCAGCCCTGTTTCATAGAAGAGCTGCAAGAAACCCAAGGCAGATCCTCCTGTCCATCTCCAGATGCTATCATCCGAGCCACAATGCATCTAATTCCATTCAGCATCTTCCTGGACTAGGGATAGGCAGGGTTTAGGTTACAGAAGACCTCCACGTGCTCAGGATTCCCCCACTGACCCCATCTAGACCCAGCCAGCTTTCTTTCTCCAAACCTTTCTTTCCTGGAAAGCCTCTTAACAACTCACTTTGACTCATCTTCAGCCCCTGGAGAGGATCCTTCTTCCTGCCCATGTGGTGGGGAGCTGGGAGAGCACAGCCTGAACTTTTGGGTGAGAGCCCAGGCCTCTGATCTGCCAACCTTTCAGCTGAAGACAAGTGAAGGGCTAGCAGTGCCGGCTTTTCCCTGCCTACAACGTTTATCTTTGACACAGAGCTCTCAGATGGTCTCTTTAAAACTCTTCCTCTTGTGAACTTGAACATCCAGGAGATCTGTGGGGTTTGGGAGTTATTTCCCCCTCCTCAACCCCCCATTCTTTTGTTCCCAAGTTCACACCTTTGGCATCACAACAATGATGGCAAAAATCCCAGCAGATAACTCAGCATCACTTTCCACTTGGGATGAAGGAGGAGGAAGGTGGGAGAAGCAGAGTCCACACTGCAGGTCAGCTCATGCTGATATTTCAAGATCAGGGTGAGCTATAGATCAGCCCTGAGGGGAGATAAGATTTAACTTGAGGGGGTTTCTGGGCAAAAGAATCAGAGTAGGAGCTGAATTTACTTTACACACTTCATCATCCATAGCTTGTTTGGTGAGGTCCAAAGGCATCTTCCATCTCCATTCTCTGCTTACCATGTGGTCTCCTTTAGGTCTCCTGCATTGCAGAACATTTCCCATTAAACCCAGACAAACCACAATGTGTGAAGAGAAAGCAGATTCGGCCTCAAACACTTGGAAAGACACAGAGTGAGCCCACAGAGTGAGCCCACGAGAGTGGTCTTGGATCAGCTCCTTCCTGCAGATGTAAAAGACTGTGAGGTGCAAGAACCACTGGGATGTCCCCAAAGAAGGGACCTGCCTGCTCTCTCCTGGTCCTCACCCTCCACTCATGGCCAGTCACTCTAATTCTTCCCTTTGTGGAGGCAGGAGACACAGCAGAGCTGTTTACCTACCTTGGTTCCAGGGGGATGTGTCACTGGAGATTGAAGTACCCCGAGCACACACCACAACCCCCTGGGACTGCTCAAGGGCTTAGTCTGGGTCCTCTCTGGTGATGGGGCCTGGGAAGATCATGAGCCAGAGGGAAAGGAAAATAAAACTATGCCTGTCTTCTTCTCAGGAGTGCTCTGAGACACATCAGTAGCCCCTGGAGCTGCCTGTACATGGTGAGCCCTCAGGGCGACACATGGTGCATAGAGCCAGGAGGTTTTCGACTCAACGTGGGCAGGAAAATGAAGGCAGCAGATGACTCGCCTTGCCCTCTCTCTTTGGGTAGGTGATTCCCTCCTGCTCAGGGCAAGGGTGAGAGTCTGTGGGAGAGAGGCCAGGTGAACCATCCCTTCACTTCAACCCCAAGGATGCTGGCACAACATCGTGGGACAGAGGGAGTCCGGTGGAACCCAGTGTCTCAGCAGAGGCAGAGCCCAAACACTTGCACCCTCTGCCTGCCTTTCCCCATCAGGAGGCAATCAGATGTTCTGCAGGCTGAAGATACAGTTCTGCCAGTTTGACTCATCCTCTGCTCCCAGAACAGCACAGACTAACTTTGACTTGATGACCTCTAGGCTGGGGTAGCTGGAGCTCTCATGGTACATGCAGGCACCTTCCTTGTCTGCATCCCATGAAGGAAGGGGATGAGAACTTACTGTCCTTAGCCACGAAGCCACAAAGAGTGGACAGAGTAAAGGAGAAGCAGCACAAGAGTCTCCCCCCTCCCACTCAGGAACCCAGCACAGCTTCAGAAATAAACTTCACTGCCAAAACTGTCCCCAGGTGCCAGCTGGCTGCTGCTGCTGTGAAGTGGCACCTCTGGGACCACGTGCCACCCTGGATGGTGCCGTGGCCTCCAGGATAAAGTCACCCTGCTGAAGGAGTGATGCCATGGGAAGGAGTTCCCTTCAGGCACCTCAAGGTCCTCAAGGTTGTGTCCTTCTCCCTTTGCACCTCCACCCCCTGCACTGCCTGTTTTCCTTTGGGGTCCTATCAGCATCCCTCCTCACGTTGCCCTTTGGCCAGCAGACAAAAGCCCTGATTCACTGAACCCGGCGCAGTCAGATGATTATGCTGGGTCACAAGTTCAGCTGATGGAGCAAACCATGGAGCCAGGCTGCAGGCCACGGGCTCTGCATCTTGAGCAACAGCCTTGGCTTAGATTTCATTGATGCACAATGTCTTAAGTTCTTCTTATGGCCTTAAAAATCACAGCAAAACCAGCCTGGCCGTGAGGAGGACTTTATTTTGTCATGAAACCACCCTGGAGTGCTGGAAAGGAGCATGGGTTGGGAGGACATGCAGGACTTGAGTGCCTGGGAGCAGTAAAGAAAGGATGGGTCCATCCTTTCCTCTGGGCACAAACCCGGTTTGTGTGGAAATAGAGCTGCTGCAGGGGGAAAAGACCCATTGGACACCTCCTGTGCAGCCCATTCTGATGCTGGGATGCTTACTGCTTGTCAGTAAACCTGTTCCTCAGGCACAGATGGTCACTGAGGACTGTCCATCACTCCCCTTTTAGCAGTTCTGCTCCAAAAAGCCCCACTTGTGATGAGCTCTTTCTGTCTCCCAGCAGCATCAGTGACCTCAGCATCCTCCCTGGGCCCAGATGTGTTTGGTGGGCATGGGGGCATTCCCATATACTCCATGTGGTGTGTCCTGGGGCCTCAGAGGAGGGGACATTTTGGGTATTAGCACTTACCAAAGCGCTCCCTTTGGTGGTCCTGGGGATGCAGGGGGGCTGAGCCCATCCCAGCAGTGGAAATTGCCCCTTTGTGCCTTGGATGGAGCCACTGAGTGAGGGATATATCACAAGCTGGTCCCTCGGGGGGAGCAGTACCAGGGTATCCTTGGTCTGGAGGGACAGAATGGGAGGCCCTCAGGGTGGTAGGTCTGAAGGTGTCTGGAGGGACACCTACTCACCTGGGCTGTGAAAACTGTGTTAATATCTCTTCCTGAAGAAGTCCGAGAGCTAAACCCTCAGCTGCCAAACAGGGCATTCTCCTGCTCTGCTGAAATGCCCCAACCACCAGCAAGGACCTTCCATCTTCACTGCACACCCCTGCCCCAACCAGACACCCTGCTCCCTGAGGGGCCTCACAGAGCTTTAACCTCCCCCTCTGCTTAGAGCAGGCCCAATTGGAGAACATCCTTGGGGGAGCGGGGAGCATCCGTGGGGGACGAGGACCATCCTTAGAGTACCAGGAACCATTCCTGGGGCATCAGGGAGCATCGTTAGGGGACTATGAGCATCCTTAAGGAACCGGGGACCATCCTTGGAGGATCGGGGAGCATCCTTGGGGGACCAGGAACCGTCCTTGGGGGACCAGGAACCGTCCTTGGGGGACCGGGGAGAAGCAAGACTGAGCCCAGTAGAAGGGCAGGGGGGACTGCAGGTCCCTGTTTCTGCTGCAAGAGAAGAGGGTCCCACCCCCCCCCGCACCCCCCCATCTCAGTGCCGACCCCGTCCAGGGGAGGCTGCGGCTGCAGTCCCGGGCGGAGCGCGGCTCTCCCGGCTCCTCTCCTCCGCTCCCGGCCCCCCGCACCGGAGTGGCTGCGGCGGGGCCAAACCGCGCCCCGCTTCCTCCCTCTCTCCCCACCCCCCCCCCCTATCCCTCCTCCTCCTCCGTCGCTCCCCCCGCTCCCGGTTTCGCCGTACTTAAGCCCGAAACGCCCCATAAGGCAGGTAGCGGCGGGGCAGGCGGCTCGCACGGCCGCTCCGCTCCCCTCCAGCCGAGTGTTGGGAAGAGGAGGAGGAGGAGGGAGGGAGGAAGGGGGGGTTTCTTGCTTTCTTTCCCCCCTTCCTCCTCCTCCACCTCCCCCCTCCCAAAAAAAAAACCCCAAGCCCGATGCCGCCGGCCTGAGCTCGCCGGGACGATGCTGCCTCTGCTGCCGCTGCTGCTGTTGGGCTCCCCGGGGCTGAGCCTGCCCTCGGTGGGGCCCGAGGTGGACACTCAGCTGGTCACCCCCGTCCGCCTGGACCCCGATATCAACGGCCGCTCTTACTTCAGGAGGGGGCCTTCCGAACCCCCCCGGGGAGAACAAGCGGTGGTTTTTCAGCTTTCGGCTTTCGGGGAGGATTTTTACCTCCATCTCTCCCCCGACGCCCATTTCATCGCTCCCGCCTTCGCTGCCCAGCACCTGGGGGTCGCGCCCGGTGCCTCCCGCCCCCTTCCCAACCTCCGCCACTGTTTTTACTCGGGGGATGTCAACGCCGACCGGGAATCTTTCGCCGCCCTCAGCCTTTGCGGGGGGCTCCGGGGGGCATTCGGTTACCGTGGAGCCGAATACATCATCAGCCCTTTGCTGGGGGGGGCGGCCGGGGGTGTCCATCGCCTCCAGCGCCGCAGCCCCGCTCGCCCCGCCGGGGCCGGAGCTTCCCGGTGCGCCGTGGGCTCCGGGCTCACGCCCGGGGTGCTGCAGGCGTTGGACAAGTACCGGGGACGCGGAGGGGGGAAAGGGGGTCGGGCCAAACGCTTTGCCTCGGTCCCTCGTTACGTGGAGACCTTGGTGGTGGCCGACGAGTCGATGGTGAAGTTCCACGGGGATGACCTCCAGCACTACCTGCTGACCCTGATGGCCACGGCCGCCCGGCTCTACAAGCATCCCAGCATCCGGAACCCCATCCAGATCTCCGTGGTGAAGTTCCTCCTCATCGGGCAGGACGACAAGGGGCCCAAGGTCACCGGCAACGCTGCCCTCACCCTCCGCAACTTCTGCGCCTGGCAGAAGAAGTGGAACAAGGTCAGCGACAAGCACCCGGAGTACTGGGACACTGCCATCCTCTTCACCAAGCAGGTGGGTGCCCCTCCAGCTCACCCCACATTGCAAGGAGCCCTGGCACCGTGCTGGGGGGCTCCTGACACTTTGTATGTCACCTCTAGAGTGCTCTGGAGGAGGTTGTGCTGGTGGTGGCCACCCCTCCCCCCCCCCCCCCCCCTTCCCAAGGGACCCTCCAACCTCAGATGTTGGGGTGGGGGGAGCACAAGTGTGGAGCAAGCTTGTTTGAACCAGTCCTTGCTGTCCTCTGGGCAGCAGCTCAGAGAAAGCCCTGCCAGGGGGGTGGTGAGAAAGGCCAGGAAGTGTTCAAGGCAGTGTTGTCCCCATGGACTGGATCCTGCTGCTCCATCCACTGCCCCTTGGCAGGAGCCTCAGCAGCCAGTGGCCAAGATCTCTGGTGCACCCCAAAAAGTGGGGTCTGAGCCCAGAAGAGAAGGAGCAGGGCCCCAGTTCCCCCTCCTCATCTGGGAAGGGCTCCCAGTGCCACCTGCCAAGAAAAGAAACCTCTCCCTGCTTCCTCTGACTCATGCGTGAGGTCCTCCTGAGAACCTGGACCTCTCCTCTGCGTGCTGGCTGCTCACTGTGGAGCCAGTTCAGGGCTGGAAGAACAGCTCTGGAGATGCAGCCAACACTTGCAGCCCTTTTTTTGGGGGGGAGAGAAGAGAGTCTTCCCCATGACTGCCCCTAGCCTTTGCCAAGATGTCAAAGGAAAGACCTTTGGAAAGGTTTATGAGGTGATTGTTGCCCCAGGATGAGCTTCTCCATCCTCCCACTCTGATAAAGTGGGTGACACTGCTTCCCTGTGGTCCTGTCTCAGGACTGACCTGGCTGGGAGTGTTCCAGCCTGAACCCTCCAAACTGTTAATGGGAGGGGAGAAGGATGAGCCTGGCTTGAAGGTGGTGGTCACAGTTCGTGTTGGCCATAGCAGGCTTTGTCAGCAAGTCCAGCTTGCATTTTCTCCTTCCCCCAACCCTGCTAAAGATGTCTTTGGATTAGGGACAGGTTGGGAACTCCCTTCAACAGCAGGGAGACCATTCCCAAAACATCTTTCCAGGTTGAGCATTTGGAGGTGGGAAGGATATAGCATCCAGCTGCCTGGAGTCAGCATGGGCTGATGATGGCCTGGAGCAGGAGTGATGCTGTGCAGGACGTCTGAGACCTCGTCCCAACCATCCTCCTTGTCCCCCCACGCCCCAGGCAGGGTCCGTGTCCTCTAGCTGGCTGTAAATCCTGCTGGAGCACAGGAAGGGTTGAATCCCAGCCTGCTGGAGCAGCTCCTGCCTGCAAAGAGGAGGACCTGCTGACATCCCCGTGGGGACGAGCCAGCTCCATCTCTGGTGGAAACCTGGTGAGGTCACCGGAGCCGCAGGTGGGACGGAGCCGGTCCCAGCGATGTGCAGAGCTGCATTTTTTACACATTGCTAAGCCATCCATTCCTGAAATCCCAAGGCAAGCTCAGTGCAGAGGCACAGGGTCGAGGAGACATCTGCCTTCCTTGAGTGCATCCATCTGTGGTCCCCTGACACCCCCGAGCTTATCTCCCTGCCAAAAAGCTGTTACATAAGCCCCCGACTTAAATTTCATCTCCAGCCCGGTTGATAGGCAGCTTCCCTGTTGTGTCAACGAGCTGCTGATGGATGGGGCTGTCCTCTCCCACCCAGCTCTGCTCCATTCCAGCGTTGGTCGTGCTGGATTCAGGATTTGCCTTGGAGGAGCTCGATCCTGCTCAGGCTTCGCCTTTCTGCCTGATCTGGTGCTTGTTGGAGGGTCCTGCAGAGCATCCAGCATCCAGCCACGCTCCTGCCTCTTGGAAATCGCATTGCACACCGCAGCCAGGGGCTTGGCCACGCTTCCCACTCATCCTGAACCTTGATGTCCCAACAGCAAAGCTTTTACTGAGCATCTTTGGCCTGCTCTGTAACCAAAGGGACATCACACCAAGCCAGAGATGGGATGCTCCCATGGTGGGGAGCGTGCTTGTGCCTGGTCTCTGAGTAGGTGAATTCATGCACTAGCCACAAAGGTCCTACCTAACTGATCTGCAGAACCTCTTGAGAAGTTCACAAGGGGATGAAGAAAAGCCTTAGAAGTGCCCATGGATGAAGGTCAGGCTGGCAGAAGAGTCCTGATGGTCCACCTAGCAAGTTGCTCACAGCCCCTTGGGGCACTGAGTGCCCTGCCTGTGTTTGGGATGGCAGCAGGGGAGATTGGTGATGGTGAGAACCATGCAAAGGCAGAGCTGGCCCTTTACCTGATGCTTTCCCACCTTAAACCTCTTGCCTCCTCCCTTCTGTGGCTCCCTCTTCTCCTTGTCTCTCCTTTTGAGCAGGCTGGACCCCCGACAAGGCTGGAGGAGGTGTTTTTGGGGAGCCAGGACTTCTCACTAGAGCCCAGCCTTCCACAGAGGGCTGTCCTTGGGAGGCTGTGGCTGGTGGGTGAGGCAAAACACATTAGGAGCTGTTCCTCCATGCAACCCAGGGCAGGCAAGGGTCAGAGCAGAAGTGGGTCAGTGTGTCAGTGCAGGTGTTGGGCTGGCAGCCAGATGCTCTCCACGCCAGCAAGGAAGCAGCAGCTCTTCAAAGAGCAGGGAGCTGTGAGTGGCTGTGTCTTCCCCCAGATGTTCTGTCCTCCCACCCTGTGACCCACCTTCACTTGCCCCAGGAGAGGGCATGGACAAGGCAGCTTGGGCAAGTTGCATCCCTGGGTTAGCTCCATGTGGGGACGGGCACTGGCTCTTGGTGGCATTTGGGGACAGGGGACGCTGTGCCTGGGCTTGCCAGCCCCGTTGAGCCACCCCACGCTCACCAGTGGTGGCGCTGCCACCAGGGATGCTGAGCTGCCACCTGTTTGTCCCTGCCAGCATGGCTGTATGGTGGGATCAGAGATGTGATGGGGTTCCAACCAACCAGGAAAACCACTGCAGAGTGGAGAGCCCGACCTGGTTGTGTGACAGGAGTTGTGTGACGGGATTTTCCACCAGCCAGCCCAGACCCGGGCATTTCTCCACCTCACCTCTCCAGAGATCATGGTCTTGTCTGTGCCTCCAGACTCTGTAGCCACAAATCTCCTGCTAAAGCCATCTCAGCCCTGGCTGGGGCTCTCTGAAGTCATCAGGACTGTTATTTACCCACGGCTGAACCTGCCTGCGCCGGGAATGCCTTGGGCTTGGAAACCTCGCTGGAAATGTTGGCAGAGCAGCTCAGGCCAGACTTCGAGCAACCCAAGAGCACTGGCTGGGCGAGCACCAAGCATGAATCACATTTATTTATAGCAGGGGAGCACCCAGCCAGCCCCTTACGTTTTCTTTTCATGTGGAAAGCAGCTCCCTGCCTCCTACACGGCCTCCCCGGCAGCTCCCAGCCCAGCTGGGACAACACCAAGGGATGGAGATGATGCTCCAGCTCTCTGAAGCCACCCACAGACCCCTGCAGGGGAAGAGAGTATCTGAGGACAAAGCTCTCACCAGGCTGCAGCAGTGATGGCTCTTCAAATGGCCTTCTATTTGCACAAGCACCTTTGGACCATGAAGAAGCAAAGATCCACCTAAAACAAAGAAGCAAAGATCCACTCTTTAGAGACCTTCCTATCATCTGCATCTACTGGGGCTCTGGTCATTCTTGAGTTGAGGGTAGAAGGCTGGGCCAGCTCCTCCTTCAAGCATCTGGGCTTGGTTGCTCCTTGCAGTGTCTGCAAAGTGGCTTGGAGGGACAGGAGCACTTCCCTTAGCCTTGGGATCCTCGGGACCCGGTCCAGGAGTTCCTTGTTCCTAGGGAGGAGGAATGAGGTCGAGAAATGGGTCAGCTGCGAGCCCCAGGCCAGCTGTCTTCCCACCCACCAGCTCTTGGGTCCAGTCCTTGGAAAAGGGAGCCAGGCTGACTCCTCCATGTCAAAACCAGCTCCTCCCTGGCTGCAGGAGCCTTTTGGGTGAGATAAGATGCTGCTGAAGGCATGGGAGGATGCCAGCACAGAAGCATCCTTGGTGCCAGGCAAACGGACCGTTGCAGCTTGGTCTGGGTGAGGTTTCCTGCCTCCACAGCCTGGTGTGGTCCCCATCCCCTCCAAGCAGCCTGGGATCAGCTCCCAGTGGGGTAGTGGGGATGGCCTGGGGATGAGGAACCACGATGTCCACGCTGGCCCGAGGATTAATCCCTTGTCTCCCACTGCCTTGCAGGACCTGTGCGGTGCCACCACCTGTGACACGCTGGGCATGGCAGACGTGGGCACCATGTGCGACCCCAAGCGCAGCTGCTCTGTCATCGAGGACGATGGGCTGCCCTCAGCTTTCACCACTGCCCACGAGCTGGGTAAGGCTCCTCATGCTCCTCTTCCTCTCGGGACGAATGCCAGGGGCTGGCAGGGGCCAACATAGCCTTGGTTTCAGCATCCAGAAGAGGCAAGAAATGGGCGATGGGGAAATTCCACCTTGGGATGCCAGAGCTGGGTGGGAAGGAGCTGCTGAGAAAGCAAAAGGCTAAGCTGTTGTGGTTGCTACCTCAGGTGGGCTTCCAGGATTCAGGAGTCATGGAATGGTAAGGTAGAGGGCAGGCCTACCTCCAAAGACACTTAGAATCATAGAATCATTGAAAATCATCAAGTCCAACCTTCAAGCACTTGCGATGGTCAGAGG
>JAAWVA010000040.1:5719154-5732446 GCA_015227895.2 Colaptes auratus | reverse complement strand
CCAGTTCCCTCCACTGCTCCTCACCAGCCCTGTTCTCCAGACCCTTCCCCAGCTTTGATCCCTCCCCTGACCCACTCCAGCCCTTCTTGGAGCGAGGGGCCCAAAACTGAACTCGGTATTCGAGGCGCGGCTTCACCAGCGAGCCCAGAGAGCCCCAGCTTGGGATGCAGCTGGTGGTGAAGGGGCTCTTAACCCATCCCATCCCACCCCCACAGGTGGACGGCGGCTGGGCAAAGTGGGCACCCTACGGGCAGTGCTCGAGGACGTGTGGCGGTGGGGTGCAGCTGGCCAAGCGGGAGTGCACCAACCCGGTGCCTGCCAACGGAGGCTCCTACTGCGAGGGCATCCGCGTCAAGTACCGCTCCTGCAACCTGGAGCCCTGCTCTGCTGCAGGTAAGGGGCTGCAGCTCTTCTTGCTCCTCGTTGTCTGCATGACCCGTAACAACCCCAGCAAACCAGTGCTGGAGCTGCGGGCTGCTCTCCCAATTCATAGAATCAACCAGGTTGGAAAAGACCTCAAAGATCATCAAGTCCAACCTCTAAGCTAATACCTAACACCTCCTGACAACTAAACCGTGGCTCCAAGTGCCACATCCAAGCCTTTCTTGAACACCTCCGGGATGGGGACTTCATCACCTCCCTGGGCAGCACATCCCAATGGCCAATCTCTCCTTCTAGGAAGAACTTCTTCCTAACATCCAGCCTAAACTTCCCTGGCACAGCTTGAGACTGTGTCCTCTTGTTCTGGTGCTGCTTGCCTGGGAGGAGAGACCAACCTCCACCTGGCTGCAACCTCCTCTCAGGTAGTTGTAGAGAGTAAGGAGGTCTCTTCAGAGCCTCCTCTTCTCCAGGCTAAGCAACCCCAGCTCCCTCACCCTCTCCTCACAGGGCTGTGCTCTGGACCCCTCCCCAGCCTTGTTGCCCTTCTCTGGATGTGTTCAGGTGCCTCAATGTCCTTCTTAAATTGAGGAGCCCGTTCCATACACATCCCTCTTTCTTTTTCTCCCCCCAGTGCCAGGGAAGAGCTTCCGTGAGGAGCAGTGTGAGGCTTTCAATGGTTACAGCCACAGCACCAACCGCCTCACCGCCTCCGTCTCCTGGGTCCCCAAATACTCCGGCGTGTCCCCCCGGGATAAATGCAAGCTCATCTGCAGGGCTAATGGCACTGGCTACTTCTACGTGCTGGCACCCAAGGTTGGTGAGAACCCCACCTAGGATCAGCCTCCTGGTTGCAGGATCATAGAACCATCGAGGTTGGAAGAGGCCTCTAAGAGCGTTGAGTCCAACCAGCGGCCCAACACCACCATGGCCACCAAACCATATCCCAGTGTGCCCTGGCCGCACGTATCTGGAACGCCTCCAGGGATGGTGGCTCCATCACATCCTTGGGCAGCCTGTTCCAATGCCTGACCACTCTTGCAGGAAAGAAGTTTTCCCTAATATCCAACCTAACCCCACCCTGGTGCAACTTGAGGCCATGTCCCAAAGTGCCATGGCCACAGGTTTCTGGAACACCTCCAGGGATGGTGACTCCACAGCCTCCTTGGACAGTTTTAATGTCTCACCACCTTCTTGTCTCTAAAGATTTTCTTCCTAATCTCCAGCTTAAATCTCCCCTCTTCCAGCTCAAAGGCATTGCTCTTAATATCCAACCTAAACCTCCCCTGGTGGAACTTGAGGCCATTTCCTCTTGTCCTAATTCTGGATGACTCCAGCTTGCCTGGAAATCAATGAATTCCCCTTGTCTGGTGTTAGGTGAGGTTGTAGAAGAGGAGAATCCACCAGGGTGGAGGGAACCAGCCTGTACAACTCTGCTTATTAATTCCAGGGCTGGATTTGGTTTGTGGTTGGTCTTCCTGTGGGTTTGTGAAGGCTCCTCTGGGGTATGCCCATAGTCTTGAAACAGGGGACGATAATCCCAGTGCTGCAGAAGTGAGGAGTGTGCTCTTCAGATGTGGGGTGGACTGGGGTGGTGTGGGCTCTGTCCTCAGTGTAGCCTGGACCCTTTGCACTGATGCAACAGAAAGGGCAGAAAACTATGAGGATGCAGAAGGGCCACAGCCCCCTGCAACTCTTCTCAGAGACCCTAAAAAGCTCAACTGCAAAGCACACCACGGACAGAGGGGGACACAATGCCTGCTAGCGTCTCCTCAGGACCTGCTGGGTGGACTTGGGTGGCCTTAGGTCGGGTGGCTGCTGCTGGGAGGTGTTTTGGGTTGCACAGGGAAATGCAACAACCTGTCCTGCTCCCCCTCCTGCAGGTGGTGGATGGCACCCCTTGCTCTCCAGACTCCACCTCGGTCTGCGTCCAGGGTAAATGCATCAAAGCAGGTTGTGATGGGAAGCTGGGCTCCAAGAAGAAGTTTGACAAATGCAGTGTCTGTGGAGGGGACAACAAGAGTTGCAAGAAGGTCTCAGGCTTGTTCACCAAACCCATGTAAGTGTCAGGTGACCACGTGTTGCTTCCTGCTCTCCCAGCTCTGCTTTTTGGGGTGGGTGTGGGAAGGTCGTGGCAGGTGGTGGTGGGGGATAAATCCATCCTGAGCAAGGTAGTGTCCATTGCTGTGTGGGGACCTGGGCTAGCTCTGAGGGAGGACACATTTAACGTGCCATTGGCTTCTGCTGGTGGAATGACATCCATACCGAGCCAGATGATCTGAAACATCTTCTCATGCCTGGGTGGCCTCAGTCTAGATGACACTCAGCATGGTGAGAAGATTCCAAATGGTCTTCTGATCTTCATGAGAAGAGGTAGATAGCTGTAGGGGTGAAAGGATCTCAGGACTGTAGCTGTAGAATCATAGCATTGTGTTGGCTGGAACAGCCCTCTGCGATCATTGAGTCCAACCTGACACCTCCAGAGCAACAAAACCATGTCCCAAAGTGCCATGGCCACAGGTTTCTTGAACAGCTTCAGGGATGGGGACTCCACCACCTCCCTGGGCAGCCTGTTCCAATGCCTGACCACTCGTATAGGAAGGATGTTTATCCTCATCTCCAACCTAAACCTCCCCTGGCACGATTTCAGGCCATTTCCTCTCATCCTATTACCTGAGACTAGGGAGAAGAGACCAACCCCACCTCACTCCAACTTCCTTTCAGGGAGTTGTGGAGAGCAATGAGATCTGCTGCTCTTCCAGTTCATAGAAGCATAGAATCATAGAAGCATAGGTTGGAAAAGACCTCAGAGATCATCAAGTCCAACTTATGACCTATTGCCTAACACCTCCTGACAACTAAACTGTGGCTCCAAGTGCCACATCCAATCCTTTCTTGAATACCTCCAGGGATGGGGACTTCATCACCTCCCTGGGCAGCACATTCCAATGAGGTCTCCCCCCTCAGAGAGCTTCAGGTGGAGGCCATAGCACAGTGAGCTGTTCCCCTGCTTGACGGCCTGCCCCGGCTGCTCTTCTCTTCCAGGCACGGCTACAACTTCGTCGTGGTCATCCCTGCCGGAGCCTCCAACATCGACATCAGGCAGCGGGGCTACAAAGGGCTGATCAGTGATGACAACTACCTGGCCCTGAAGAACGGGCAGGGCAAGTACCTGCTGAACGGCCACTTCATTGTCTCGGCCGTGGAGAGGGACCTGATGGTGAAGGGCAGCGTCCTGCGCTACAGCGGCACCGGCACCGCCGTCGAGAGCCTCCAAGCCTTCAAGCCCATCCAGGAGCCCCTAACTTTGGAGGTGCTCTCTGTGGGGAAGATGACCCCTCCCCGGGTACGCTACTCCTTCTACCTCCCCAAGGAGAGCAAGGAGGACAAGTCCTCCTACAGAAAGGAGGGGAAGACCCCGCCCGACCTCAACAACAGCGTCCTCAGCCTGTCCAACCGCTTGGACGGGGGCAGGCCCAGCTACAAGCGGCCCTCCTACAGGTGGGCGGCGGGGGGGTGGGAGGCCTGCTCCGTCACCTGCGGGGACGGCTTGCAGAAGAGATCCGTGGCTTGCCGCGACTCCTACGGCCAACCGGCCGCCGAGTGCGATGCCACCGAGCGCCCGGCGGACGTCCGGCTCTGCGGGGAGCCCTGCCCGGCCTGGGAAGCTGGACCTTGGTCTTCCTGCTCCAAGAGCTGCGGTCGGGGCTTCAAGAGAAGGGCGCTGAAGTGCTCGGTGCCCGGCGGGCGCCTGCTGCCCCGGGAGAGTTGCAATTTTCGGAGGAAGCCTCAAGAGTTGGATTTCTGCACCTTGAGGCCGTGCTGAGCAGGTCACGGCGGGGTGGGGGGAGTGGTGGTGTCTGAGAGGAAGGGTATGGTGGCGTCCCTCTGGCTGGACGTGGCTGAGCGGCAGCCAGGGGCTGGGAGAGGGGGAAGATGTCCATAGCACATAGCAACTGGGGAAACCAAACGGACAAAGAGAAAAGAGATTACGGGAAAACAACAGCAACAACCCAAAAGCGAAACCAAACCGGAACACAAAGGATGCCCTGGGCGTGGGGACAGAGCACGCACACCCCACGAGCCCAGGAGAGAGAGATCTTACCGACCAGGTCGCTCGGAGACAGAGCAGGAACGAACGTCTACCTCGAAGCCGCTGAACGACACGGAAACCCTCCAGGGGAGCCTGGGAGCTGAGAGGAGGAGGATCACTGCCCACCATGGAGCCAAGTCCAGGCAGGGAGATGCCCCTAAATTGCACAGTTGAAGCCTCCCCGCATCTTCCCAGGGCTAAGCCTACCTCCTCCCTTCCCAGGCTCCTCCAACACACGGGGACCAAAAGGATTTCCCAATGCAACGATGGCAAATTATAATAGTCCAAGCCCTGGCGGGACGAGGTGCTGGGACTGATGCCTCCAGGGTGATGACTTTGCAGCTTGGAGAGCCCCAGCAGCATCCCTGGACCAGGCTGGAAGGTGGTGGCTTTACTTTCATTTTCTTCTCATGTTTATGACCTGACCAGTGTAGATTTTATGGTGCTTAACTCTGTATTGTTTTTAACCTCCTTCCTCCCCACCTGTGATGGATGCAGGCCTTGCATAGCAGGGATGGTTCTTCCTAGTGGGTTCTCTCACCTGGCTGAGGCTTTCCTATGGTGCTTCAGGATGGGGCTGTGCCAGCATCCAGTGTGTAGCTGGATGCTCCTTTACATCCCAGTCCAGGGCAGGTTGTAACCCACCTGCCTGGAGTTTTTTTGGGGGGCTAAAAGGGATCATTATGGACCTGAGATCTTAGCTGTCACTCCACAAAAAGCAACAAGAAGCTGCACTGCACCACCACGGTGCCCTATGGGGTCAGATGCAGCCCTGCAAGTTGCTGGTACTTGACTCCCCTCTGAAAATGGTGCTCACTGCTTAATGGGACCAGTATGCCGTGCCCAGACATCCCTATGCCCTCTCTCCTTCCCAGGCTTTGGGTCAGACTGGGTTGGTTTGCCTCTGCATTCACCCTCCCTGAGATACCCTGAGCTGAACTTGAGCAGGGCTGGTGTGACAACCCCAGCATCGCTTTTGAGCTGTGTGAGTCGAAGATAAATCTGGGGGCTGGGCTCCTGGATGGGTTTGAAGGCTTTCCTGGGGGCTCAGCAGGGCTCAGGTGTTGGGGAGAAAGAGGGAGAGTTGAACCTCTTGATACTGCAGAGCATCTCCAACCAGCTTCCCCATGCAGAGTTTTGTGGAAGGGTTTACCTGGTACCTCTGATGGTTATGTAGCATCGTGCCCATCGTGGTCTTACCTCACACGCTGCCCTCTTCCCAAGAGCCATCATTTCAGCCTCTTTGCTCAGATCAAATCATCAGGGACCACTTCACCCTCTGCTTTTCCACTGCTGAAGGTGCCTCTTAATTAATTAATTAGCTGTGACTGTGAGCAAGCCAGAGCCTCTGGGTTGAGGTTTGCTGTTCCTGGCTCAGCAGGACAGAACAACAGGCAGGTTATGGGTAGGCAGAAGATGCTGTCTCAGCAGGACAGAACAACAGGCAGGTTATGGGTAGGCAGAAGATGCTGTCTCAGCAGGACAGAGCAACAGGCAGGTTATGGGTAGGCAGAAGATGCTGTCTCAGCAGGACAGAACAACAGGCAGTATAGGTGAAGTGGTAGGCAGACACTTGTATTGCTGTCTCTGCAATAGAAGCTGGAGCCCACATTGTGCTGCTCATAAGACATAGCAGGGAAACTCCTTGTGCCCTTTGATCTGCTCCAGAAGGTCTCCAGCTGTGGGCAAGGCAAGAAAGATCACAGTATCAGTCAGGGTTGGAAGGGACCACAAGGATCAGCTAGTTCCAACCCCCCTGCCATGGGCAAGGACACCCCACACTAGAGCAGGCTGGCCAGAGCCTCATCCAGCTTGGGCTTAAACACCTCCAGGGACGGGGCCTCAACCACCTCCCTGGACAACCCATTCCAGGGTTCACACTCTCATGGGGAAGAACTTCCTCCTCACCCAGCCTGAATCTCCCCACCTCCAGCTTCATTCCATTCCCCCTAGTCCTATCACTCCCTGAGATCCTGAGAAGTCCCTCCCCAGCCTTCTTGTAGCCCCCTTCAGATCCTGGAAGGCCACCATTAGGTCACCTGGGAGCCTTCTCTTCTCCAGACTGAGCAGCCCCAGGACCGCAGGAGGCAGGGCAGCGGCAGCACAAGGGTTTCCTCGCTTGACCTTTCCACCAGCTCAGCAAACCCCCCCGTGCCCATGTCTGTGGGCCCACCCTCCCTGGATCTGTGTAATGCCTGGGGGGTGGTTGTTTTTTTTTTCTGAAGACAAGAATATTTTGGGTCTCCACGCTGCACGGCAGAGCCAGGAGCAGATGTTGTGGTTGCTCTACACAGCAGGGGATGGGGATTTGATGCTCTAGGAAATCCCTCCCAGGTCTCCATTCCCAGGAACGTCTCATCCATTTTCAGAGGCTTTTCCTTCCCTTTGGGGACAGAACTCTGAGGAGCTGCCCTGTTTTGTGTGGGGGTTTTTTTTTGGGGGGGTGTGGGGGGGGGTAACTTTATGTTGGGTTTTTTTTGGTGTCTTGCCATCTAAGCCACTGAGAAATCATCACCCTGGGTTGATGGGGGAAGGGGAAGGAGGGGGGGGGGGGGGGGAGGGATGATTTGTTGCGTGCGGTTCTTTTGCCCTGTGTGCAGCAAAAGGACGGAGATGCCGATGGTACTGGCTGCTTTGTGTATACCATGTATACTAAACCTCGATCTCTGCTGTTTGTGCATCAGTAGCAAACCTGAAATAAAACTGTATTTAAAGTCCCACCTGCTTCCCCTTCTCCTGCCCAGGCCGTTTAGGAGGGGGCTGGGGAGGATTTCCTGCCTTGTTGCAAGCTTCGAAGCCTCCAGCCAGTGATTCAAGGGAGAACAACGAAGAGGATCGGAGGGCTGAAGGTCAATGGCAACCTGGCCTGCATCCAGGATAGTGTGGCCAGCAGGAGCAGGGAAGTCATTGTGCCCCTGTGCTCAGCACTGCTGAGGCCACACCTTGAGTCCTGTGTCCAGTTCTGGGGCCCTCAGTTTAAGAAGGACATTGAGGAACGCATCCAGAGAAGGGCAACGAGGCTGGGGAGAGGCCTCGAGCACAGCCCTATGAGGAGAGGCTGAGGGAGCTGGGGTTGTGTAGCCTGGAGAAGAGGAGGCTCAGGGGAGACCTTATTCCTCTCCACAGCTCCCTGAAGGGAGGCTGTAGCCAGGAAGGGGTTGGTCTCTTTTCTCAGGCAACCAGCGCCAGAACAATAGGACACAGTCTCAAGCTGCGCCAGGGGAAGTTTAGGATGGAGGTGAGGAGAAAGGAGTTGTTAGCCACTGGAATGTGCTGCCCAGGGAGGTGGTGGTCCATCCAATCCCTGGAGGTGTGTTGAGGGGATGGACTGGCACTTGGTGCCATGTTTAGTCAAGAGGTCTGTGGTGCAGGTTGGACTTGATGATCTTTGAGGTCTCTTCCAACCTTGGTGATCTTTGAAGTCTTTTCCAACCTTGGTGATTCTGTGGTTCTGTGACAGGCTGAGAGATCTGGGGCTGTTCAGCCTGGAGAACCTCCCCTATGGGGACAGGTTGAGAGAGTTGGGGCTGCTCAGCCTGGAGAAGGCTCCAGGGAGACCTTAGAGCAGCCTTCCAGTACCTGAAGGGGCTACAAGAGAGATGGAGAGGAGCTTTTTACAAGGGCTGTAGTGGCAGGATGAGGGGGGTTGGATTGAAGCTGGAAGAGGGCAGATTGAGACTGGAGATTAGGAAGAAATTCTTGGCAGTGAATTTGGGGAGACACTGGAACAGGTTGCCCAGGGAGGTTGTGGATGCCCTCTCCCTGGAGGTGTTCAAGGCCAGGATGGATGAAGCCTTGAGGAACCTGGGCTGGTGGGAGGAGTCCCTGCCCATGGAAGGGGTTTGGAACTAGATGATCTTTAAGATGCTTTCCAACCCAAACCATTCTATGAATCTATGATAAAAACCCAAACCCTGTGAAAGCCTAACAGGTTTATTCTGACTTGCTTCTGCTACAGGATGTATTGGCAGGTCACTCAATCCCTGAGCCTGATGAAACCCAGTGGTGGATTAATCCCTGCATGTCCCAGGGTATTGAATGCCCAAGGCTGCCTTAGCCTCAAATCAAGATGCTGTTTTGGCAGGAGCAGGACAGAATTACCTGTCTGGAATGTCACCTGTGGGACAGCACAAGGGGTGATGGTTTGACACTGATTTAGACTGGATGGAAGAAGAAGTATTTTACACTGGCCCAGGTTGCCCAGAGAGGTGGGAGATGCCCCATCCCTGGGGCCATTCCAGGCCAGGTTGTTTGGGGCCCTGAGGATCCTCCTCTATTTGCAGAAATCCCTGCTGACTGCTGAAGGGTTGGGCTAGATGACCTTTAAAGGTCCCCTTCCCACCCAAAGCAGCCTCGTGCCTGTGTGAATATAGGGTTAAAGAGATGAATGCAGACTGGAACAGCGCTCTCATATCCTGGAACAGCCATTTTCCGGGACCATCCCTTCCTGACATCCCTTCCAGAGTCATCCTCTCCCTATGCCAGCAACCCCCCAGCCTCAGCCCTTTGTCACATCGCCTTGGGATGGTGCAGGAAAAGCAGCATTATCTTCCCAGCTGAGCCAGCCTGGCAGGGCTGGGGGGTTGCTGGGTGCCCGGAAAACAGCTCAGATTCCTCCTGCCCGTTCCCAGCACACCCTGCTTGAGTCAGAGCCCTCTTTCCCCATTGCATCTGGGCCAACAGTGAGATAAAACCCTTCCTTTCAATGGGACACGTCAGCTCTCCCTGATGTCACCCCCTCCAGCTCTCACCAGATTGCCTGCTATTTTATTTTCCCCCAGCAAGTGTGTTGAGTGGTTTGATGTTGCTTTTCCCCTTGCTGTGCTGTAATGGTTTGGCAATGTAATGTGTTTTATTGGTGCCCATCCTCACTTTGCTTTTCCTGACCATACAAACCCGACCAGGAAAGCCCCAAGCGAGCATCTTCACCCTTGCCAGCTTCTGCAGGGAAATGAAGGATGAATCACCTGCACCTCTCCCCGTGAGGAAGACCAATTTCAGCCCAAACAGATCCCAACTCCATGAAAGCTCCATCTGCAAGTGCTTTGTTAGGAGTAGAAAGGGAGATTTTCCCCCCAGAGCAGCAAGCTTTCCCCTCAACCTCTCTTCTACCAGCTCAAAGCCATTGCCCCTCATGCTGTCACTGCAAGCCCTTGTCAGAAGTCCCTCCCTGTAGCCCCCTTCAGGTTCTCTAAGGTCTCCTTGAAGCTGCCTTTTCTCCAGGTTGAACAGCCCAAACTCTCCAAGCCTTTCCCTACAGGGGAGGTTCTCCAGCCCTCTGATCATCTTCGTGGTCTCTTCTGGACCTGCTCCATCAGCTGCATGTCCCTCTTACGCTGGGGGCCCCAGAGCTGGAGGCAGTGCTGCAGGTGGGGTCTGAGCAGAGCAGAGGGGCAGAATCCCCTCCCTGTGCTGCTGATCTCCCTGCTCTGGATGCAGCTCAGCACACAGCTGCGTGCTGGGCTGCCAGTGACCATTGCTGGCTCCTGGGGAGTTTGTCACCAACTGACAGCCCCAAGGCCTTCTCCTCAAGACTGCTGTTGAGCCACTCTTCACCCAGCCTCAATTTGTGCTTGGGACCTGGAGATCTCCAGCCTGTGAAGCCCTTGTGGCAGCCCCTCTAGCAAGTGCTAAACTCTCCAAGTGATTTAATGTGCAGGAGGATATGCTGAGAGCAAAGGTCCTGCTGTGATCCAGCCAAATCGAGAGCTTCTCTCCAAACTCCCTTCCTGGCTGAGCCCAAGGATGGAGGATGCTTTGGGCAATGCATCCTGAATGCCTTCATGAAACTAAAACCTGATCTTGCAGCTGGGACTGCCTGGAAATCTGCTTGTTTTCAGTTGTCCTGAGCTGAAACCCGAGGAGCTTGAGAAAAAACCTGCAGGGAAAAAAAGACAGCTAAAGGGAGGCTACCTGAAGTGTAATGTCAGGGAGAGAAACCATCAGAACAAGGCCTTCAGAGTGGATGTGGACCTGTTCTCTGAGGCTGGGATGCTGCCTTGCTGCTATTATTACTGCTATTATTGTTGTTGTTGTTGTTATCATGATTACTGGGGTTTGCCAGGAGACAAAAGCTAAACCAGACGTAGGTTGAACGAATGAACCTAATTGATACCACATGTCCCAGAGAAAAGCTCTCCTGGGGGTGGGGGGTGGGTGGGAAGGGCAGTGCAGTGTCCTGTAGCACAGAGGGGATAATGGGATGTTCACCTGAGGTCAGGGATGGAAAAATGGAATGCTGGGGTGGAGCAGGGATGGAAGGTCCTGGCCCTTCTCCCCATCTGCCGGTGCTGCCAGCTGCGATAGCAGAGGACAGACTGTGCTGGCTATGGCTGGTCCTCCCTGGATCTGGCAGGAAAAATCCAGCTCTCCAAGCAGAAACAGCCTTTTTCCCTTTTTTTTTTCCCCTCTCTCTCCACACTCCTGCAGCTCTGAGGACGTGCCACAGAGCCTAACCCTGGGTCAGGCACTCGCAGAAATCCTGGGCAGCTTTTCCGCGGCCGGGGGGGGATTGCCAACCCCCCAGCGATGCCGACCCTTGCAGCAGACTAAACTTCCCCTTCTCCTCCTCTCCTCCTCCAGCCAGCAAACTGACACGTTCCCACAAGCTTTTCTGCTGGGTTTTGGGCTTGTTTTTGTATTTTTGTTCCTTCCCCCCCCCCCCTAATTATACAAAGCAATCAGTGCCAAATCTGTCCAGACGGCTCTAATCTGGCAAGATGAACTTGGCAAGGGGACTCCTACCTCCTTACTGACCGGTGGCAGGAGAGGGGTTTTACCTCTGAAGGTCTCCATCACATCCTTTTGCTCTCATAGATCATAGAATCACAGAATTGTCAGGGTTGGAAGGGACCTCAAGGCTCAGCCAGCTCCAACCCCCCTGCCATGGGCAGGGACACCTCGCACTAGACCAGGCTGCTCACAGCCACATCCAGCCTGGCCTTAAACACCTCCAGGCATGAGGCTTCCACCATCTCCCTGGGCAAGCTGTTCCAGTGTCTCACCACCCTCATGGGGAACAACTTCTTCCCAACATCCAGTCTGAATCTACCCATTTCCAGTTTTACAATGCAATACAATACAATACAATACAATACAATGCAATACAATGCAATGCAATGCAATACAATGCAATGCAATGCAATACAATACAATGCAATGCAATACAATGCATGCAATCAATACATACAATGCAATGCAATACCATGCAATGCAATGCAATACAATACAATGCAATGCACTACAATGCAAGCAATGCAATACAATACAATGCAATGCATACAATGCAATACAATGCAATGCAATGCAATACAATACAATGCAATACAATACAATACAATGCAATGCATACCATACATGCATGCAATGCAATAAATACAATTCAATACACCAGGTTGAAAGATACCTTCAGATCATCGCATCCCAACCCATCAACCAATCCAACCCACCTAAACAACTAACCATGGCACCAAGCCCCCAGCAAGTCTCCTCCTGACACCTCCAATGATGGACTCCACCACCTCCACAGGCAGCACATTCCAATGGGCATCACTCTCTCTGTATAGAACCTTCCTAACACCCAGCCTAAACCTCCCCTGGTGCAGCCTGAGACTGTGTCCTCTTGTTCTGGTACTGGCTGCCTGGGAGAAGAGACCAACCTCTGCCTGTCCACAACCTCCCTTCAGGTAGTTGTAGAGAGCAATAAGGTCACCCCTCAGTCTCCTCTTCTCCAGGCTAAGTTCCATCCCCCCCCCAGTCCTATCACTCCCTGGCACCCTCGAAAGCCCCTCCCCAGCTTTCTCGTAGCCCCCTTCGGATGCTGGAAGGCCATGATGCACAGTCCTCAGAGGAGTGATGGTAGAAGGAGAGAGCCACATCAAGGACCACGTCAGCATGGAGGAGGGAATGATCTGAGTAAATCAGGCAGCTGTTAAAGATTATAATTCTTAACTAGGTAAAGCCTTGAAACTGCAGCCAGGGGGTGAGAGCTTTCCAGCCGACTCCCGGGGAAGGTGCCGCCTTTAGATTGTGCCTAATTAATGTCAAGCTCAGCCAGGCAAGCCTGGGAGGGTGGATGGTCCCCCGAAAGGTTAGCTAATGTGGCTCGATGCTTTCGTTCTGAAAGCGTTGGTTGCGTTTGGTTTGGTGGATTTCCTTCCTGAAACTGACTTTCGCGTCGGCGAGTGGGGGGCGGGGTGTGTGGGATTGACAGCTCTGGAAAGAGAAGCCCTCGAGGAAAAAATGTTTTGGAGTCGTGGAAGGAGCAGCCCCACACGTAAGCCAGGGGTAAGGGTAATTGTTTGCAGCAACAGCTGCTTTTTTGCGCCCCCCCGCCTTGCGCTGAGCTAAAACCCCCAGAGACTGTGGGGATGCAGCAGAGCGTCTGAGACACTTTCAGGTGGCTGCAGCCTCGAGCAGCGCCGCCAGAGCTGGCTAAGCAATGTGCTGTCCCTGAGCCACTGAGGCACTCCGGGCCACGTCTTGGTCCTTCATTGCTGTTCAAGCTGAAATACTGCACATTTTTTTCTCAGCCCTTAAGCCTGTTCTTAATTTTGAGCAGGCACTTCAGCACCTCCCCACTTGGTACAGCCTGTAAAGCAGAGCAGCCTCACACGCAGGCTGGAACTTTGCACCGGGGCTGAATCAAAGCCTTTGGGGAGTACAGAGCTGAGAAAATTGCCTCAATGTCTCCCTAAGTATTTCCTTAAATGTTTCCCTCAACATTTCCTGAACTATCTCCCTGAATATCTTCCTAAATATCTCCTTCAGTATCTCCCTTCCCCTGTCACACAAGAAGATTTCCTCCCTCCCCTTCCCCACC
>JAAWVA010000040.1:5611003-5718654 GCA_015227895.2 Colaptes auratus | reverse complement strand
TATCTGGCTGGCAAGCTGTCCAACATGGTTGTGCAGACCCTGTTTGGCAGCTCCACTGGAGAAGCAGAGCCTGGCTTTGACCTGGTCCCATCCCAGCTGCAGGTCGAGGAGGTCCAGGGTGGGTGGCTTTGCTGATACAATTGGGAATCCCTTTGCAAAAGGCTTGGGTCGGGTTGCTGTCTCCTCCCTGCCGTGGTGTGGGTGTTCTGGAGCACGAGGAGTGTTTTATCAGCTGTGGGTTTAGTTTGGGAGATAACTCACTTGCTTGGCTGGGAGCAGGAGGGCCACATCCTGCCACACATTAGGCAGGAGGACAGATGAGATAGTCCTGGTTGTTTCTACTGAATTAACAACCTACAAGGGGGCAAACTTCTGCCTCCAACCCCCTCCCCCTCCATCCCCCTACACCCCCCCCTCAGCATCTGCAGAGTTATTCCTAGAGCTGCAGCCCCATGCCTCAACTTCCCCAGCTATAAAACCAAGGCTTAATTCCACCCAGTCTGGCTTTCAGCTCTACCATGAGGATTAACTCATCACCAGCCCTGCAGTGCTTGGACTGTGATGTGCCTGTTGTCCCACTCCATCCCCCACTCTGGACACTTGGATGTGCCAGCCTTTCCTCTCCCATCCTCAGCTCTCAGTCCCTTGCTTGCTCATTTTCTAAGCTTTGCTTAGATTTTGGAAAGAATTTGGCTTGCAGCAGGGGTGAGCCCAGGATCTGCAGCTGCTGAGCCTCTCCCCACCCCACCGTGGTGCCTGCTCCTCACCTCTGCTCTCCTGGGATACAGGGAGATGCTTGGGTCTGGCGTCAGGCTCCAGCACTGCTTGAGCAACTGCAGTGTAGAGCCGAGGCTGGCAAGGCTGGAGCTGTTCCTCCTTGGCTGGGAACAGCCAGGCCCCCTGTCCCCAGCCCGGCTGCAGCTGGCTGCCCAGCCCCTGAACTTTCCCCTTTCCAAAATGATCTCCATCCATGTGCTGGCAGCAGCAGCTGCCTGGGGAGCAGGGATGGAATTTGGGAAGGTTTTTTTGATGAACAATTCAGCGTCTCCAGGCTGCTCTCTCGATGCCCCTTGCTGCTTGCCTGCAGATACCTGTACCATGCCTCGGCTCCCCTTTTGGCAGCAAAATGCTGAACTGCCAGTGGGAAAAGCTTTTTCCTCATGGGCATGGGAGAAGGACTAGAGATTTGATTTGATTTTACAATGCCTGAACTTCCTCATTTGCAGTTCTGGGGTGAAGCCTTTTTCCTGTCCCTTCTGCCTGAACTAAGCTCCTTTATCTCCCTGGCCAGACAGCTTTGGGATGGGGCTGTGGGGTGAGCTGCTTCCCAAAAGCTGTGCCAAACCCCCTAACACTGATGTGAAAACCCAAGATACTAATTTTGTTATCCCCTGTAGGTGAATCCTAATGAAACCAAGGGGGCTACAGCCAAGGACTGAGGGTACTGAGGGCTTGACTCCAAACAAAAAACAATAGAGGCCAGCTGCAGAGTTTGGATGCGGAGCTGTTTGGGCTGTGTGCAGACCTACCTTGGGGCAATGTTCTTCCTCTGCTAATTAATCTCCAGGAATTTCAGCCCTCTCTGGCTCTCACAAATAGCTGGATGCTAAAGTCATGTTGCCTTGCAGGGTTATTTTCTTTCTCCCCTTTGAGCCTAGCGAGGGTTTTCACTCGGAGGCCGGCGTGTGTTTTCTCTCTGCTGTCACAACCAGCATTTAGGATGGGTCAGAAATTTTCAGCCTGAGACCATGCCAAAGAAAATGTCTGCATTTATCACACAGGAGTCGTGCAGGCCAAGGGTCTCTCCCAGTTTTTCATGTTCACTGTGTGGTCGCTTAGCTGGAGCTTCCTAGTTGCAAAAAAACTCCCTTCCTAGGGGCAAAAATGCTTCTTAGGTTCAAGCTTCCCTTCCTGGAGGCAAAAATGCTTCCTAGGTTCAAGCTTTCTTTCCTAGATGCAAAAACTCCTTTCATGGAGGCAAAAATGCTTCTTAGCTTCAAGCTTCCCTTCCTAGATCCAAAAATGCTTCCTAGGTTCAAGATTCCCTTCCTAGATCCAAAAATGCTTCCTAGGTTCAAGCTTCCCTTCCTGGAGGCAAAAACTCCCTTCCTGGAGGCAAAAATGCTTCCTAGGTTCAAGCTTCCCTTCCTAGATGCAAAAACTCCCTTCCTGGAGGCAAAAATGCTTCCTAGGTTCAAGCTTCCCTTCCTAGAGGCAAAAATGCTTCCTAGGTTCAAGCTTCCCTTCCTGGAGGCAAAAACTCCCTTCCTGGAGGCAAAAATGCTTCCTAGGTTCAAGATTCCCTTTCTACAGGCAAAAATGCTTCCTAGGTTCAAGCTTCCCTTCCTGGAGGCAAAAACTCCCTTCTTGGTGGCAAAAATGCTTCCTAGGTTCAAGCTTCCCTTCCTAGAGGCAAAAATTCCCTTCCTAGATCCAAAAATGCTTCCTAGGTTCAAGCTTCCTTTCCTAGATGCAAAAACTCCCTTCATGGAGGCAAAAATGCTTCCTAGGTTCAAGCTTCCCTTCCTGGAGGCAAAAACTCCCTTCCTGGAGGCAAAAATGCTTCCTAGGTTCAAGCTTCCCTTCCTGGAGTCAAAAATTCCCTTCCTAGATCCAAAAATGCTTCCTAGGTTCAAGCTTCCTTTCCTAGATGCAAAAACTCCCTTCCTGGATGCAAAAATGCTTCCTAGGTTCAAGCTTCCTTTCCTAGATGCAAAAACTCCCTTCCTGGATGCAAAAACGCTTCCTAGGTTCAAGCTTCCCTTCCTAGATCCAAAAATGCTTCCTAGGTTCAAGCTTCCCTTCCTAGATGCAAAAACTCCCTTCCTACATGCAGAACCCCCTTCCAAGATGCAAAACTTCCCTTCCTCGATACAAAACATCCTTTCCTAGGTGGAAAAAAAAACCCACCCCAAACCCTTCCTAGATGCAAAACCTCCTTTCCTGGAGGCAAAAGATCCCTTCCCACATGCATAACTTCCTTCCTAGATATGCACACCTTCCCTTTCTAGGTGCAAAGTTTCCCTTCCCATTTGCAAAACCTCCCTTCCCAGATGCAAAGACCCCTTCCTAAATGCAAAAATTCCTTTCTTATATATGAAAAAAAACCAACCTTCCTAGATGCAGAACTTCTTTCCCTAGGTGCACAAAGCGCCCAGATAAACCCTTCCAAAGTGCAAACCCTCCCTTTCCCTGGGTGCAAACCCTCCCTTTCCCTGGGTGCAAACCCTCCCTTTCCCTAGGTGCAAAAAGCCCCCAGATAAACCCTCCCCAGGAGCAAAGCCTCCCCTTCCCCCCAGGAGCAAAGCCTCCCCTTTCCCCCCGGAGCAAAGCCTCCCCTTCCCCCCCGGAGCAAAGCCTCCCCTTCCCCCCGGAGCAAAGCCTCCCCCTCCCCCGGAGCAAAGCCTCCCCTTGCCCCCGGAGCAAAGCCTCCCCTTGCCCCCGGAGCAAAGCCTCCCCTTCCCCCCAGGAGCAAAGCCTCCCTTCCCCCCAGGAGCAAAGCCTCCCCCTTTCCCCCAGGAGCAAAGCCTCCCCCTTCCCCCAGGAGCAAAGCCTCCCCTTCCCCCCCGGAGCAAAGCCTCCCCTGCCCCCGAGCAAAGCCTCCCCTTGCCCCCGGAGCAAAGCCTCCCCTTTCCCCCAGGAGCAAAGCCTCCCCTTGCCCCAGGAGCAAAGCCTCCCCTTGCCCCCGGAGCAAAGCCTCCCCCTTCCCCCAGGAGCAAAGCCTCCCCTTCCCCGGAGCAAAACACCCCAAACAAACCCTTCCTAAATGCAAAACCTCCCTGCCAGGGGCTGCTTTTCCAGCATTAGGAGGATGGCAAGCCTGGGGTGAGGTGTGGGGCCTGGGTGCTGGTCAGTGGGATTCCTGCTCTCGCCTTCCTGTAGAACCACGTAGCCTTTATGCTGATTTAAGAGGTTATATATCTAGGATATATCTCTCTGTGTGTGTATATATATATAAATATATATATGTTTCCCTTCAGTGAAGGATTGTAGCAATGTACTGAGCCTCTTGTGTTAGGTATTTATTACAAACTTCTGTTTGGTTTTGTACAGTAGCTGACTGGAAAGGAGAAGGGGGGGTGGGTGGGGGGGGGAAAGAAAAGGTCAGAAAGAAAGAAAGAAGAAACAATAAGTTAAGAAACCAAACCAAAACTGTGTTTTAACATGCTGCTCCCACATCCCCACGCCAAAAATGGGATGTCTCTGCTCGTCCTTTAACCACTCTGGTTTGTGACTGGTGTCTCCCCCCACCCCCCCTTCCTGCTCCCCCTCCCCAAACCAGGCTGCAGTTGCCAACTGAGCTGTGTAAGCATAACAAACCCAACCCAAATTAAGCTTTGGACTTTCATTGTATGGGGGGGGGGAAGTATTTTTTTTCTGGGTTTTAGCCTTTTGTTTGTATTTGTTCTTAATTCTGAAACCAGTCTGTGACTCTGCCTTCTTTACTCCTTCAATAAAGGATTTCCTGCCTCCTACCTTTTTGTGTGTCTTTGCCCTTCTCTCAGGCTATGTAATATGTTTTTAATCCCCATCCCCCAGAGCACTGCTTTAAATCTCCAATTTTCATAGCTATAAATGAAGGGCTAATTCAATTTTTCAGATGCTGAAACCACAACATTAGAGGACAGAGCAGGCACAAACCCAAGGAGGAGTGATTACTCCCCAGAAATTCTGAATCACTGGGGGGGTGGTGTTGGGTTAGTGGTTGGACTCGATGGGCTTAGAGGTCTTTTCCAACCCAAACAATTCTATTAGTCCATGGTCTCTGTTTTGCAGACTGCTTAGAGATAATTGTGAGAGAATCCTGCAGTTTATTAGGAGCCAAAATAGGCTAAAACCAGATAATGGCTTAGTTTGGAAGGGACCTCAGAGATCATCTACTCCAACCTCTCTCCCATGGGCAGGGACACCTCTCAACTAGATTTGGCTGCCCAAAGCCTCCTCCAACCTGGCTTTGAACACCCCCAGCGAGGAGGCATCCACAACTTCCCTGGGCAACCTCTTCCAGAGTCTCACCACCCTCGTACTGAAGAACTTCTTCCTAAGATCCAGCCTAACCCTGCTCTCCCTCAGCTTAAAACCATTCCCCCTTGTCCTGTTGCTAGACACCCTCATGCAAAGCCCCCCTCCAGCCTTCCTGGATGCTGCCTCCTTCACTTAACTGTATAATAACCAAAGACAACAGGAACTTGATGCTCTCTCTCTCTCTCTGATGTTGTCCTCAAGCACAGGGTGGCTGAAATAGGGCACAGGGCAATGAAGACTTTGGAGCTATCCCATTGGAACAATCATGGGCTCTTTACAAGGTAATCTGGATCTCTTTGCATGGGACAAAGAGGCTGTGCTGCTAAACATCGAATCCTAGAATCACAGAATCGTAAATTCAGAGAACAGTTTGGGTTGGAAGGGACCTTAAAGATCACCTAGCTCCAACACACACACACACCCTCTGCCATGTGCAGGGAAATAGCCTGGGTGAAAGCAGAGCCTGATAATGAATAGATTTATTTTCTCTCCACTGGGGGTTTCCAGCCTTTGGATGGAGCTAGACAACGAGGCAGCCATGGGAGGGCAGGGGAAAGGGTTAAGCCAGCGCCGTGGGACGTGTCACTCTGTTAATGGGCACAGCAACACATGCCACCCTATTTATAACCAGGTGTGACATTCATTTTCGATGACTTCTGCTGGCACTCATACAGCCAGGTCCTGGGCTTCAGCTCATTAAGGCAGCAGCTTGCCCTGGCTTTCCCCCCCCCCCCCCCCCACCTTCCTTTCGAGTGGTTTTGTTATCGTTGCTGGGCTTGAGTTGGATAATTGGAATTTCAAGCAATGCCAAAGGTTTGGGGCATATTACTGGGTAGGAGAAAGCCCTTAATTAATCATAGCTGCTTCACCTTCATCATTTAACTTAAAAAAAAAGGCAGGGGGAGGGGGGATAGAACAGTAGGATAAGGGAAAAAAACCCTCCTGGGAGTTTTCCTGCCACTGTGTCCACAATGGTACCCTAGAGACAATGGGGACCAGTGGGTAAAGAGTACTTTTCTCCAGTCTCATCAAGGGAAATCATTAAGGTCAATCCTCAGCAGCACTCTGCTACCCCCCAGTCAGAGGTAATTATGTTTTATCAGTCTATTTCCTCTTACAAGGCACTTCCAGAGGGTGTAGGATGCCACAGGCTTGTTCCTTCGTGGGTGAACATCACCAGCCACATGTTGAAATGGTAGTTTGCTCCTTTGTTCCTAAACCTCCTCCCTCCAAGCTCTCCTGATCCCCAGCTTGTTACTGCTGCATAGTTGCTCCCCCTTGTCCTTGTGCTGATGGTGTTCTTTGATTTACCACCTTTCCTCTCTCCTTGCTTCATACCTCCCATGTCTTTGTAGACAGGACCTGTACCCTCTTCCAGCCTCCTTTTTGCTACACTTCACAAGCCAAGCTCTGTAAGCTTAGCTCGTGAAACACCCTCCACAGCTCTGGGCTGAATTTATTATCCCAGAACAGAAGCAACCAGCAAGATCTCACCAGCATCTGGTGCTCCAGCCATGAATCTGGATGGAAATGTGCCTCCTGACATGCCTCAGGACAATAATTAGCACCAGACTTGGTAGAATTAGATAATGATTGGACACACTGATCTGAAAGGTCTGTCTTTCCTAACCAAAGTGGGGCTACGATTCTGTGATGTCCCTTTTCTGCCATTACTCTCTGCTCAGCTCATCCATCCTGGTCTTACAGCCCCTCTGCTCTTCCCTATCTGCCTTTCTCCACACAGATACCAGTTAAATCCTGGTCTGGTTGCTAGAGCTCCTGGGCAATGGCATTTCAAATGTGATGTTGTGATTCAGGGCAGCTCCTCTCCCGAATTACCTTCTCCGACCTCCTCTCCTGATAACCCATGGGACTGCACTTGCTCAGGACCAGACAAAGTGCTTCCAGGTCTGGAGGCTACCGATGCCAGGAGGAAAAAAAAAAACAACCCAGGGGTTGCCAAAGAGAAGAGTCAGCAGGATTGAGCTAAAGCAAATTAACCGAACCCTGGAGACCACAACAGGCAGGAGGATGGAGAGGAGGCAGCTCCTCCACATGGACGATAAAATAAGGAGAAGGTAGTGAGTCCTCGAGGGTGAGAGCAAAGAGGTTTTCTCTCTGGAAGTGCGAGGTCAGGGAGGGAAGAGGAAGGAAGGCTGTGCAGGAAGAGTCACCTAGGATGCATAATGTGCACGGTGTTGGCTGGGAGGGCCCCGGGGGTCCATGCGCCGGAGCACTGGGTGGATTGGGATGCACGGTGCCTATGGTCCTGAGCTCCGGGGTATCCACCGGATCGCCGAGGGAGGGATTTTAAGTCTCAGGGGTGTATGCACCGGAGCACCAGGAGGATTGGGATGCACGGTGTGCATCTTGCTGATCACCGTTGTCCATGCACCGGACCACCGGGGTGGTTGGGATGCACGTTATCCACGATATGCACGATCCTGGGTCCCGCGAATGTATGCACCGAAGCACCGGGGGAGCTGGGATGCAGGGTGTGCACGGCCCTGAGCCCCGGGCTATGCACGGAAGCACCGGGGGAGCTGGGATGCACGGTGTGCACGGCCCTGAGCCACGGGCTATGCACGGAAGCACCGGGGGAGCTGGGATGCACGGTGGCACGGCCCTGAGCCACGGGCTATGCACGGAAGCACCAGGGGAGCTGGGATGCGCGGTGGCACGGCCCTGAGCCCCGGGCTATGCACGGAAGCACGGGGACAGCTGGGATGCACCGTGGCACGGCCCTGAGCCCCGGGCTATGCACGGAAGCACGGGGACAGCTGCGATGCACGGTGTGCACGGCCCTGAGCCCCGGGCTATGCACGGAAGCACGGGGACAGCTGGGATGCACGGTGTGCACGGCCCTGAGCCCCGGGCTATGCACGGAAGCACGGGGACAGCTGCGATGCACGGTGTGCACGGCCCTGAGCCCCGGGCTATGCACGGAAGCACCGGGGGAGCTGGGATGCACCGTGGCACGGCCCTGAGCCCGGGCTATGCACGAAGCACGGGGACAGCTGCGATGCACGGTGTGCACGGCCCTGAGCCCCGGGCTATGCACGGAAGGACCGGGGCAGCGGGGATGCACGATGTGCACGGCCCTGAGCCCGGGGCTATGCACGGAAGCACGGGGGCAGCGGGGATGCACGGTGTGCACGGCCCTGAGCCCCGGGCTATGCACGGAAGCACGGGGACAGCTGCGATGCACGGTGTGCACGGCCCTGAGCCCCGGGCTATGCACGGAAGGACCGGGGCAGCGGGGATGCACGGTGTGCACGGCCCTGAGCCCGGGCTATGCACGGAAGCACGGGGCAGCGGGGATGCACGGTGTGCACGGCCCTGAGCCCCGGGCCGCATGCACCGGAGGCTCGAATACCCACGCTGAAGAACACCGATCCCGAGCGAGGCTGGCAGGTAGGACCGTGCCCACCCCGGAACGCCCCATCGCGGGCGCTGCCCTCCGCGGGGTGCCCGCTTCGGCCGGTCCCGCCGCTGCGCAGTGCGCATGCGCACACCCCGGGTTGTGTCTGTGTGTGTGTGTTCCCCCTCCCTCCCGCCGCCGCCGGCGGGCCCCGCCCCCGCCGCGGTGCATTGTGGGACACAAACAAAGTGCCCGGCCGGGCGGCGCGGCGCGCGGGAGCTCGGACACCCGGGAATTTCCCCCCTCCCCCTTCCCCTTCCCGATTTCCCCCCTTCCCCCCCCCCCGGTCTTTTTTCCGCCACTTCCGCCACGCCCCTCCCGCGCGCCGCCGCGTGCACGCCGCTCGCGGGGGGGCTCGCCCGCGGCCCCCCCCCACCCCCCCTCCTCTCTCCCTCCGCCTGAGGGGGAGGTGGCGGTGGTCTCTTCCTCGGCCTCATCATCATTATCATCATTATCATCCTCCGCCGTTTCCTTCTCCCGGTCCACCGTGATGGCCCCAACAGGACCCCGGCGCGGTCCCAGATAAGAGGGGGGGCCCTCGGCCTCCCGCGCACGCCGGGCCCAGCCGGCCCCACCGACCGCAGGTAACGGGAGAGCGCGGCCTGGGGTGACGCTTGAGAGGGAGGGGGCTGGGTGTGTGTGGTGGCGTTGGGGCCGTTGGCTTCCCCCCCACCTTCCCTTCAGGGGCGGGCGCCCACCCTGGGGGAGGGCTTTGAGTGCTGCACCCCGCAGGTCCGTCCCCCTTCTTCTCCCCCCCCCGCCGTCCCCGCTGAGCGTGTGTCCCCCTCCCATGAGGGACCGGGTCACCCCCGTGCCTCCCGGGTGGGTTTCCGGGGCTGTGTTTTTGACGGGGGTGGGGAGGTTGCCCTCCTTCCCCGTTGTACGCGCATCCCGAGGGAGCTGCGATGCCGGCTGAAGCCCGTTATGAGGGGCCGGGTCCCCCGGGTGGGTTCCCCGGGCCAGTGTGGAGGCGTGGGGAGAGGTTTGCCTTCCTTCCCTCCCCTGGGGTCGTGCTGCCCGTTGTGCGCGATGTTTACGCGCACCCCGAGGGAGCTGCGTTGCCGGTTGGAGCCCGTGGGTGCACTCGGCTGTCTGTGCACACGCAAACGTGTAGTTTCGAGGCAGGAGAAGAGGAGGAGGGGGAGAGTTGTGTTGTCTCCTGCATCCCAGCGGGATACCTGCTGCCTCCCTTTTCCACTGCGGGCTGATGGGAGGAAAAGAGGGATTCCCAGTAGCTGTTAGGCAAGGCTTGCTGGCCCTTTGTTGTTGTGGTTTTGGTGGTGCTTTTTTGTGGTGCTTTTTTGGTGCGTTGTTTTTTTCCCCCCCCCCATGCAACACCCCGTTCTGCTTATTCTTCCCTGCCCATCTGCCAGGGTCTGCCGTGCCTCTGCTCGCACCCATGGCCACGCATGATGCGAATATCGTAGCGCTCATCTGCCAGGAGCTGCTGCGTGGTTTTCTGCTCCCTTTCCGTATATTCGGGGTTATTTTCCTAGATGCAAACATAAACACTGGCAGATGCTGGAGGGAAGGTGGGTCTGGTCTACTTCTTGCTTGCCAAGAGCCTATTGCTTCCTTTCGTACACACAGGGTGAGGGTACCACAGCCTTCCCAGATCCGCCGCGCTTCGTTCCACGCACAGGTCTGCTGGGAAATACCTCCCTGCTTGACCACCACGGCCTGTTAAATGCACCCCAGGAGGCTTCCTCCTGTCTCAAAAGCTGCAAAATTTGGTGTTTTTTCCCTGCCCAAATAGACATGCAGATGCCTTTCACCAAAGCTCTCGTTCATCTCCTGCCCGCTGATGAGGATTGAGTGCCTTTCCTCCTACAGCTCTGTATGCACAGACCAGGATTATCCTCCTGCCTGCCCACCAAAAGCTGGTGCATGCCACATTGTGCTTGTTTGCACACCTCAGGGCAGGCTCAGAGAGCAGTTCACTGGTGGCTTTTGAGAGGCAGACAGGCATTGCTCCTACCCCTTTGCAGGGAGAAGGCTTTCACTCTTTGTCCTTTCATTTCATGCATGTTCCCACAGATGCCCAGTGGCAGCTGTCTCGGTGCCTGCCCCCAGCCCGTGGTGTTTCCTTGCTGCACGTGCCACAGAGGTCACCTCTTCTTACCCATTTCTTATCTCTTCCTGCCTGTTACATCTTTCATGACTGAGACTTTCAACCCTTTTTCTTCCTGTGTCCTGCTGATACAGACAGGTTAAGCCTGCCTTGGTATTTGCCCTGTCTTTCGAGTTTGCTTTACTGAGAGTCCACCAGAGTCAAAAAGAAGCAGTCTGTGTACTTCCTAGGTGTGTGCAGGACCCACATTGGAAGCCACTGCTTTAAACTGCATTTAATCTCTCTTTTCCAGCTGTACACATAATTTGGCCAGCCCAAGATCTATTCTAATGCTTCTAGAAGTCTCTTGCTCTCATTGTTTTCCTCACATGAGGTCCTTGGTTTGCCATGTGAGGAATATCTCAGTTGTGTTTACTCCTGCTTTCTGCCTCTGCTTCTGCCTGACATGAAGCTTTTCCTTTTCCCCTTTTTACATCTTTATTTTGTTAATCCTTTGGCTGCCCAGTACACTGAGTTTTTCCTTAGGTGGAGGTCACCTAGTTCATCTCCTGAGGTGGTTTCTGGTGCCTAGCTGCGTGTTTTCATCAACTAGCTGATGTGTTGTTTATCGTGCCTGGGGTATGCCTGCAGGCCCTGCGAGGTGACACCCTGGGGGAATGGCTTTTGGGTCCCAAACTGGCATTCAGGAGGTTTTTAGGTGATTGAGTGTGTTGTGCTTTTCCTCTGCCATCGAGGCCTCTTACAGCAGCTTGACGTCTGCATCTAAAGCAGCTCCAAGGTGCCATGCACCTGGAGACCTTGCCTGGGTTTAAGTGCATCTGTTTAAGGAGATGGGGCTGAACAAGTGTTAACCTGCTGGCTTACAGCTCTGCCAGTATAAATGCCTCCATTGATGTAAAACTGTTTATACCAGAAACCAGTTACAATGCTGCAAGTGTCCCTCCCGGGGGACTACTTCTATTTAAACAGCTGGGTTTAATCCGAAACTTTAATTGGTGTGAACACTCCAAGCGGTCCCTTTCCAGGGGAAGGGAATTTCCAGCCCTTCCTTAGCTTCCCCAGGTGGATGCTGTGTGGATGCTGACTGGTCAGGAGGGAGGAGCGTGCTGCCTTTCCCACACTGAAGTTTTGGTGCTGGTTTTGTTGACAGGGTGAGAGAATTCCTCTTGTGACCGGGAGGTTTGGAGTGCTGGTGGGGGGGAGTGTCCTTATGTATTTGTTCTGCAGTACGTAAGAGAAGTAGTCAGGGAGTGAAACTGAATCCTTGCCATGTTTGTTGCAACAGGAGGTTAATCATAAACTCTGGCAACTTTTAAAAGGGGTGGTTTCCTTCTGTGGTGTCTGCAGCAAATGTCTGCTGTTAGGAGGGTCTGGTCAGCTGTTTGCAGAGAGGATCAAAAGCAAACACAGCTTCCCCCATCCTGTGTGAAGTTAAACAAGCCTCCCTTCGTTCTTTTCAGTTGCATCCTGTGACTTGCTTGAAGGAGGCTTTTCATTTTGGTGTCCTTCTTGTGGATGGCCAGAGCTGTGAGGTGATCAGTGTTCGTGGGGCCGAGGAGGAGAAAGGTTTGGGTGCTTTGGGCTTGTGGTGGTTGCTCCACCTCTGGTGTTTTGCTGGCATTGTCTGTGAGGTCTGGTAAACTCCTTTTTCAGTGGGCTTGGAGAAGGTGTGCGGGTGTTCCTGTGAGAAGATCTGGTGCTAGGTGTAGCCTCACCCCTTGAAGGCACGGTTCCCCACTGGCTTCAAGGAGAAGGCAGTCGCGCCGTGACAGCGGTGATGCTCTCGCACGTGACGAGGAAGGAGATGTCCCTTGACGTAGAAGGGATTGTCTGTTGACATTCTTCTCTCTCGCCCGCTTATAAGTAGGTTATCCCTGCTCAAATTATGCAACTGTGCAGACAGCCAGACTTCAGGAATTCCAAATGCTTCAACGTGTCAAGTGCTGACTCCTAAATTAAATGCTCCGGTTGCAGAGCGCGTTCCTTCACAGTCTGTCGCCTGAAAGATGACATCAGCCTTGGAATCGCGTGTGGCTGGAAAGGGGCAGCCACAGAACTGCTTGTTCCTTTGAAGAGAAGGAACCCCAGCCTTGTGTGAGGTTGCAGGAGCAGAGCTGGGTGGGAGATGTGCCTCTGCCTGCAGCAGCTTTGCGTTGTGCAGCCGCTCTGAGCAGGGGGAAAAGCAAACCAAACCCATTGATTGGCGTAAGAAGTTGAGACGCCTCGCTCATTGCAGCTGCTGCTGCTGCTGCTTTGAAAGGTGCATCTAGATTTAATTAAATAGTTGTGTGCTTATTGCTGAGTAAACACAGGGCTCCATTACCCTTAACTTGCCTTGAAGAGCCAATTGATTCTTCTAATGGTGCCACTGGATGAAAACAAATGTCTGGTCCCTGCTTTGTACGAGGCACCTAAATGAAACGGTGGTGGTAAGGGGGATGAACTGCCAGCCCCATCAAATGGCATTTGTGTGTGCAGATTGGAAGGAGAGGAATTGGAGAGGCTCAGCATTTCATTTAGTTCTTACATTCCATTTAATCAAGTTAAGGAAGTGACTCAAACTGTGCATTATTTGTGGATAGCCTGCCTTTAATATATTCCAGTTTCGAGCCAGGGAGTAATTATTTCACATGAACAGGTTTATCAGAGGATGTGAAGGATGGGATAATAAGGACTGCAAAATGTCTGTTGGGCTCAGCATGTGGGCTGTGACAGTGGCCAGAAGTAAATCATTAGGGGAAAAGAGGAAGAGCAGATGTGGACAGCGAGCACACTGATCATTCCTCCACACATCTACCAGCAGGGAGGGTTTGGAGGTGGCCTGAGCTGGAGGGTTCGTGCTGACAGATGTATTTGACAGGGCCTGGTGGACCTGTTGCCTAGGGATGTGCCCAGGCCCTTTGAACAGCTTTGACCTGTAGCTTCTGTGCTGTGCTGTGCTACGACTCCCACAGCTGGGGCCAAAAGAATTCCTGGATTTGGGATTATTTCTATTTTTTTTTTCACCCAACAAATGGTAATTTCATTGAGTGCCTCCTAGTTTCTGTGTAGTATGAGAAAGAATAAAGTCTCTCTTTCCAGTCACCAGCTCATTTGCAGTTTTATAGATCTCTCTGTTCTCAGTTTTCTCTCTTCAGTTCCCCTCCACCCCCCCCGCCCTTTCTCAGTGTATTTAGTGCATCTGTCTCCTCAGGCTGTTCATCCTCACTTTCTTTATCCCCTTTGAACTCTGCTGCATTGTTTGGAGGTGATCTGACCACATCATTTGTTTGCTTTCCTCAAGGCTGAGTAAGGGGCAGGTTTCTCAGAGCATCCAGAGACCTTCCTAATGAAGGGACAATTTGTAGCTTGTCTGTGAGAGCATTACAAACACTTCTTGTGTGTAACAGGTGATATTTAAAGTACAAATGAGCATAGAAGTTGTAGTGAGAGCTATTTTAGTGAGATACAGAGAAGATCATCTTGGGTTATAAATCTAGCTACAGATGGTAGCTGAGAAGGGCGGTTTGCATTTGGCTATTACCAAGAGCACTTGGTAACACTAAATTATTGTACTTGCTACAGTTAAGCCTTTTGGAAGCATGAAGATGCCATGATTTCCTTCCATGAGGGTGGTGGAACACTGGCACAGGTTGCCCAGGGATGTAGTTGAGGTCCCATCCGTGGAGATACTCAAGGTTAAGCTCAGCAAGGCTCTGAGCAACCTGCTCTAGTGGAGATGTCCCTGCTGATTGCAGAGGGATTGAACTAGATGACCTTTGGAGGTCCCTTCCAACCCAAACCATTCTATGGTTCTATTAATGAAGGAGACCCAAGAGCCCTGGAAATCCCTGGTGGGTTTGGGAATAGCTGATGGGTTAAGGGGCAAGCTGGTCTCACCTGGGCAGATGTTTACACAGCATTGCAGCTCTTCAGGCCTGGCAGCTCCCATAGCTGTCTTGCAGTGTTTTGGGTTTAAGTGGATCAGTGTCCCTGTTAAGAAAGAGCTACCCCAAGGAGTTCCTGTGCAATGCTAGTCAAGATGCTAAAGGCTTGAAAACCTCAGAACTCTCCTTTTCCCCAGCCTGAACCATGGATCTGATTGTGCCAGTCCAGGCTTGGCTGTGCAAAGGCAGAGAGTTAGAAAGCCTCAGTAGTTCCTGCTCACCTGATAACGTGACTTGTGGATAGACAGAAGGATTTTGAGATTTTGGGGGCCAAGAAGAACTCCTTTTAGGCATTTATCTGCATCAGTGAGTCATTAGGGAAATAAAGGGTACAGAGAGAGCTAAAAGGGTGATGACACAAGCACATTCCTGCTCTGCTTAAACTTGTTCAGGATTCTTCAGAGCTGCTTCCTTTGGAAAGGTGGCTGCTTGTTTATGTGTCTGTGACACCTTGACTAGCTGGCCCCAGTCCATGCTGTCTGGATCTGCCTTTTCACCCCTTCCAATGGTTAATGTGCATTCCATTCAGGTGTAGTTAATCTGTGATAAAAAAAATAAATAAAACAAAAATAAGAGCAGGGAAGCTCTGATTTGTGGTAGCTGACCTGAGTCCTCCCAGCAACAGCTGGGTGGACAGGTAAGCTTTGTGCCCAACTGGTGACAACTAGCACTTAGCCAAATTTGGCTGTCACAGACCTAGTGATTGTGATATGCTGTTACAGGCCTTTGTTTCTGGAGAGTGAGGAGAGAGGATGCCACTTCCAAGTGACAAAAATTAGAGCCTCGTGCACAATACAGTGGGAGGTGCAGCTTGGGGGTGATAGCAGGGGGGTGAGGGGAGATAGAATAGGATAAACCAGGTTGGAAGAGACCTTCAAGATCATTGCATCCAACCCATCATCCAACACCACCTAATCAACTGAACCATGGCACCAAGCACCCTATCAAGTCTCCTCCTAAACACCTCCAGTGATGGTGACTCCACCACCTCCCTGGGCAGCACATTCCAATGGGCAATCACTCTGTGAAAAATTTGTTCCTAACATCCAGCCTAAACCTCCCCTGGCACAGCTTGAGACTGTGTCCTCTTGTTCTGGTGCTGCTTGCCTGGGAGAAAAGACAAACCCCCTCCTGGCTACAACCTCCCTTCAGGGAGTTGTAGAGAGCAATGAGGTCTCCCCTGAGCCTCCTCTTCTCCAGGCTAAGCAACCCCAGCTCCCTCAGCCTCTCCTCACAGGGCTGTGCTCCAGACCCCTCCCCAGCCTCATTGCCCTTCTCTGGACACCTTCAAGTGTCTCAATGTCCTTCTTAAATTGAGGGGCCCAGAACTGGACACAGGACTCAAGGTGTGGCCTAACCAGTGCAGTGTACAGAGGCAGAATGACCTCCCTGCTGCTGCTGGCCACACTGTTCCTGATGTAGGCCAGGATGCCATTGGCCTTCTTGGCTGCCTGGGCACACTGCAGGCTCATGTTCAGCCTACCATCAACCAGTACCCCCAAAAGTTCTCCAGTCTGGTTGCTGTTGAGGTGTAAGGCAGCCAGTTAGGCCCTGGTTTGGCCTTGAAAGAAGTGAAGAAATATGTGTGGGGAAGCACAGAGAGAGCTCTTTTGATTCTTTTTGACTATTTAATGGATCTTCCACCAAGAAAATCTTGAGCCCTGCTCAGGGATTTTGCTTTGCAGATACAAAGCCACGCTGATTTTCATGCTGTTTTCTTCCACATGGCACCACCAAAAAGTGCTTGGAGAGGTTTGCTTTGGTTCTTCACCTGGGAGGTTGGCTTTGAGGAGCCTTTTTGATGTCTTGTTGTTCTGGAGTTCACATCAATGTGCTTGCAGGGCTGCTGCAAGTGAGGAAATGCCAGGGGTAGCTGTGGTAAAACACACCAAAACCAGCTCTCTGCAATCAGTTTAAACTGGAAGGTTGCTGCCACATGACAAATAAAAGTACTTCATGGATCTTTTTTTTGGCAATTTGCAGTGCTTGAGAGGAATTTGATGTCAAACTCCTTGGGGTTTTTTATCTTCTGCTCCCGTTAAAACCCAACGAGTGTAGAGTTTGAAGCCTCAGTTTTTGTTGCATGCACAGAGTGAGAAACCAGTAAAGGTTCATGGAATGATTTGGGTTGGAAGGGACCTTAAAGGTCATCCAGTTCCAATCCCCCTGCCGTGGGCAGGGACACCTCCCACCAGCCCAGGTTGCTCAAGGCCTCATCCAGCCTGGCCTTGAACACCTCCACAGTCTCCTTGGGCAACCTGTTCCAGTGTCTCTTCACCCTCACTTGTCAAGAATCTCTTCCTAATCTCCAGTCTAAATCTCCTTTCTTCAAGCTTCAATTCATCCCATTTTGTCCTGTCACTCCCAGCCCTTGTCAAAAGTCCCTCCCCAGCCTTGCTGTAGCCCCCTTCTGGTTCTGGAACGTCTCCCTGGAGCATTCTCCAGTCTGAACAGCCCCAACTCTCTCAGCCTGTCCCTATAGGGGAGGTTCTGCAGCCATCCAGTAACCTTTTAGCCTCCTCTGGACCTGCTCCAGCAGTTCCATGTATTTCTTATGCTGAAGGCACCAGAACTGGATGCAGTACTGCAAATGAGATCTCCCCTGAGCAGAGCCGAGGGCAGAATCCCCTCCCTGTGCTGCTGCTCTCCCTGCTTTGGATGCAGCCCAGCACTCAGCTGCCTGCTGGACTGCCAGCAACCATTGCTGGCTGCTGGGGAGTTTGTCATCAACTGACACCCCTAAGCTCTTCTCTGGTGACCACTCTCAAGCCACTCCTCACCCAGCCTGTGTTTGGCTTTTCTACACTGAGAAATTCAGAAACCTGAATTAACAGAGTGTAAAAGTGTAGAGAGAACATTAAGGGCACATACAAATTATGTTTAACACTGTCAGGGGAAGAGTGGTTAGATTTGGGTGTGTGCCTGGGGAGATGTAATACATCAGTTCAACTCAGTAATCTGATTGTGTTCTACCTGTGGAGATAAAGAGGGCTCTGAAATGCACCTCGTGCTTTGCTTCTAGGGAGAAACCCCAACAAAGAGAGGTTTGCTCCTGTGTTTATCACAGAATCACCAAGGTTGGAAGAGACCTCAAAGATCATCAAGTCCAACCTGGCACCACAGACCTCAGGACTAAACCTGGCACTAAGTGCCACGTCCAGTCTCCTCTTGAACACCTCTAGGGATGGGGACTCCACCACCTCCCTGGGCAGCACATTCCAAGGGCTAACAACTCTCTCTGGGAAGAACTTTCTCCTCACCTCCAGCCTAAACCTCCTCTGGCACAGCTTGAGACTGTGTCCTCTTGTTCTGGTGCTGGTTGCCTGGGAGAAGACGACCAACCCTCACCTGGCTGCAACCTCCCTTCAGGTAGTTGGAGAGAGCAAGAAGGTCTCCCCTGAGCCTCCCCTTCTCCAGGCTAAGCAATCCCAGCTCCCTCAGCCTCTCCTCGTAGGGCTCGAGGTCTCTCCCCAGCCTCGCTGCCCTCCTCACAAGCATCTCTAGGTTGTGCTTTCAGAGCAAACCACTGTTCAGCTGGCTGGCTCATAGTGCAGTCATATGCTTTTTCAGAGGGCTGGTGAAAAACAGAAATTGCAGGGCAGTGAATCTGTTGAGAAACATCTCAATCCCCTCAGCCTGCTGAAGTCCACACGTTAATTTTTATTGGGAGCATAAATGTAGCTCAATAGAAGAAGACCTTTTAGCAGTTGCTGCTCATATTGTTAAATGAGCCTCACTTTTAAGCACTGTCAGAAGATTTGCAGTTCTGTGGAGCACTAACCTAAGATTCCAGCAGTGAAAAGTTCAAAGTGCTGGAGGCTGGGGAAAGCAGCCTGCCTCTGGTTTGCACATTCAGCCATGCAGAAGCTATATTGGGCACATCAAGTTTATACTTTGCACTGCAGCTTCAAAAAGGCAACAAGTTAAATCTGGGTTCTTTGAAGTCAGCTAGTGACTGGTAGCATTCAATCCTCTGAGAGAGCTGAGACTGAAATGGTCACAGCAAAACTTGAAGGACTCTGTGGTGAGGAGGGAAAAACAAGACTTGGGGGAGGGGGGGAACAAAATGCAGGCTGTGAAAATGAGTGGAGTTTCTTGCTTGTTGTGAGGAGTAAAGAGTAGCCAGGCTGTTGTACCTGACTGTGTTCCTGAAGGTCTTTGCTGGAATGGTGCAAAGGTGCTGGATGAAATTCTCTCCAGGTGGATTCATAGAATGGTTTGGGTTGGAAGGGACCTTAAAGATCATCTAGTTCCAACTGCCCTGTCATGGGCAGGGACACCTTCCCCTAGACCAGCCTGCTCAAGGCATCACCCAACCTGGCCTTGAACACCTCCAGGGTGGGGGCATCCACAGTCTTCCTGGGCAACCTATTCCAGTGTTTCCCCACCCTCACTGTAAAGAATTTCTTCCTAATCTCCAGTCTCAGTCTCCCCTCTTCCATCTGGAAGCCATGGCCCCTCATCCTATCTCTACCAGCCCTTGGAAAAAGTCCCTCCCCAGGTTTTCTGCAGCCTGTTCCAGGTACTGGATCTTCAGTGCACAGCTGAAGGAGTTTGGTGGAGCCAGTGAAGCTCAATTAGGTGGAAAGGCACAGAGCCTTTGTAGACCATGAGATCTCTCTTCCTCTATCTATAAATGATTTCAAGAAACATCTTCTGGCCTTGCATAAAAGCAGTCAGTGGCGTCAGCTCGACAATTTCCATACAGCATGGACTACTGTGCTGCCCTGATTATTGTAATCTCTTCTTTTAATTAGATCCTGAGATTAAGAGCTGCCTTGCTGATCACTACACTTCATGTGTGCCCTTTCACTTCTAGCTGCTCCATGTTTTTTAGCTGAAAGGATGGCTGGTACAGTCAGATGCTCTGAAGATTTAAGCAGAGTTTACTTTATGGACGGAGCTGCACAGAGAGGAAAAGCACACCCCCAAAAAACACACCAGAAAGGCCTCTTGAGAAGCTTGCAGGAGGCTGAAATAGCTACTGACAAGCAGATGACAAAAAAATGAGGTATTAAGAGCCTTGTTGTTCTGTGGGCCTAGCAGTTTGCTGTTCAATTGAATTGAAGAGTGTGGAGATCTCACTCCAAAGTCCCTTTTAACTAATTAGCTCCCAGATCATAGCTCCAGCCTGTTACTAGCTCCCTAGCATAATGTCAGAGGTTTCATTGCACACTGTTGGGTTTCCCATGGATTTGGTTCTTCCCAGGGCTCCAGTTCTCAGTCATTTGCCTGTTTTTTATGTGTGGTGCTGACGAAACATCCTCACCTTTTCATCAGCATTTTTGGAGCCAGTGTCTCTAGGGAAACACTCGAAGATCATTGCTGAAACAAGTCCCAGTGGCACTTCACAGGTAAATTCTTTAACCTGTTACTTCAAGTACATAAATTACTTCTTTTCAGCCAGCTCCTTGGGTGCAGCCTGGCTATTCATCTCCTCCTTTTCACTCCTAACTCCATGTGGCATGTTAGTCAAACACTTTAATGAAGTTCTCATTTCCTCTCTCGCATTCTCGAGTCAGTTTGCCAGCCTTAAGCTTCAGTAAACACAGGTGCTGTCTGCCCCATTTTCTGTTTGTTTTCTTATTCTTCTTCTTCAGATTGTTTTCATTCTGGCAGATTCCTGCAAATGTGTACAAACACCTATAATCATGTTATCTTTTGAGAGACCCAAACACCTCTTGTGTTTTCAAATCAGCAGAGCCTTCTGCGCTAAATGTTGCAGCAACAAAATCCACACCGTGTCAGCGTTGCCAGGCTTTCAGGCAGGTGTGCACCACCACACAGTATCACAGCATCAGTCAGGGTTGGAAGGGACCACAAGGATCAGCTAGTTCCAACCCCCCTGCTATGGGCAGGGACACCTCACACTAGATCAGGCTGGTCTTAAACACCTCCAGGGATAGGGCCTCAACCACCTCCCTGGACAACCCATTCCAGGGCTTCACCACTTCATGGGGAAGAACTTCCTCCTCCCCTCCAGCCTGAATCTCCCCACCTCCAGCTTCATTCCATTCCCCTAGTCCTATCACTACCTGAGATCCTGAGAAGTCCCTCCCCAGCCTTCTTGTAGCCCCCTTCAGATACTGGAAGGCCACAATTAGGTCACCTCGGAGCCTTCTCTTCTCCAGCCTGAACAGCCCCAACTCCTTCAGTCTGTCCTCATAGGAGAGGTGCTCCAGCCCTCTGCTCATCTTCTTGGCCCTTCTCTGGACACCTTCCAGCACCTCCAGATCCCTCTTGTGATAGGGGCTCCAGAACTGGAGGCAGTACTGCAGGTGGGGTCTCACCAGAGTTGAGTAGAGGGGGAGAATCACCTCCCTTGCCCTGCTGGCCACACTTCTCTTGCTGCAGCCCAGGATCTGATTGGCTTTCCAGGCTGCAAGTGCACACTGAGAGCTCCTGTTGAGCTTCTCCTCCACCAGCACCCCCAAGTCTCTCCTCAGGGCTGCTCTCCATCCAGTCACTGCCCACTGGATTTGTGCCTGGCATTGCCTCCACCCAGTTGCAGGACCCTGCACTTGGTCTTGTTGAAGCTCCTGAGTTTGGCTTGTGCCCACCTCTCCAGCCTGTCCAGGTCCCTCTGGATGGCATCCCTTCCCTCCAGCCTGTCTGCTGCACCACACAGCTTGGTGCCATCAGCAAACTTGCTGAGGGTGCACTGAGTGCCACTGTCCATGGCACCCACAGAGATGTTGAACAAGCCTGGTCCCAGGACTGATCCCTGAGGCACTCACATGAGCCAACCTTTGAGCAGTCCTGCCTCAGCTCCTGCTCCACCAGAACCTCTTCCTTGAGGATGAAATTCCCACTTGGCATGTTTGCAGTCACAGCAGTGTCTTCATGGAAACACTTCTAGACTGGGCCTCTAACGAGGGGAGTGGCAACGTGTTCTGCACACCTACAACGTGATCTTTAATCTCCAGGTTTAATCTAGGCGAGGAGCTGTAGCTATGCTTTCATCTTCTTGCTGCCTTCATCTAGCACACTTGGTGCCTGCACACACAGCTCTTGATGTGTCTGTCAGTGGCTCCCAAGCAGTTTTGGCTACAAGCTGTTGTCAGCTCTTAGCCTCTCCCCGACGCTCAGGAGGGTCTGCTGTTGGCTGTGGCCATTGATTTTGTTGTACAGGCCAGTGTTCGTTGCCCAGAAGCCAGTGGGACAGTTTAGCAGGATACATTTTGCTCTGATCTGTATTCCAGCTCTGTGACACTTCCACAGTTAATGATTCAGTGATTTGGCTGTGTATTGGGTGATCTGCTATAGCAGTGCCTCGTGACAGCTCTGAGTTCATCCACGACCCTCATTTGTCTCTTGTTTGCCCAAGATGTGAGATGTGTGCAGGTCCTGCCACAGCAATTAAGAGAGGTTTACAGTAGGATTAAATCCTTTTACAGGTTTGAGATCAGTCAGAAGAAAGTCCCACAGGCTGCTTCCTGTAGGCCATGATTCTATGTGTATGAGTTGATAAGGGACAAGAATCAATCTAGAAGTGTCATTTGCACAAGGAAATGATAAGCCAGAGCGTGCTGCAAGGATGTGTCTGCTGATGAAGTTAATGAATGTGGCCTTGGCATCTGTGATCTATTACAGGCAGGCAGATGACTTCTTAATTCTGCCAGATGCAGGGCTTGGGAGAGCTCCTTTCTGAGTTCCAGGACACAAATCGGGGTTCAAACAGTCTGTAAAGGACATGTTGGAAGGCGTGTGGGGCCAAATAGACAGGTCCTGTGTCTTGTTCTATTCCATCACTAGGATGTTTTTGGAGGTTTGTGGAGGCATTGGTATGGACAGATCCAGGTGCACTCATTTCATGGATTCGTAGAATGGTTTGGGTTGCAGGGGACCTTGAAAGATCATCTAGTTCCAATCTCCCCTGCTATGGACAGGGATACCTCCCACTAGCCCAAGTTGCTCAAAGCCTCCTCCAACCTGGCCTTGAACACCTCCAGAAAGCAGACATCCATGACCTCCCTGGGCAGCCAGTTCCAGCGTCTCACCACCCTCACCATAAAGAATTTCTAATATCCAGCCTAAATCTCCCCTCTGTGCTGTGCTCTAAGCTCCTCTTTAGGCTGTGCTGCTTCATCCTTTCAGCCTGCAGCCAGGTTCTCTTTATCTCCCATCTCTTGCCACGCTGTCAGAACATGACTGCTGAATTCTGACAGCCAACTTCTTCATTTCCATGCAAATGACTAATCAGGAAAACAAAGCAAGGAGAAAAAAAAGTCCCTGAGACACGTTGTGCTTCATGTTCTGTGTAGGAACAGCAACTCCTGAAACCCAGTGATGGTTTAACTAATGATTTACAGCTTTCCCTTTCTTATGACCTCATGCTGCAAGAGCAAGAGCTCTGTGATCTGGTTCATGTTGGTTTTAATAGCCTAAAATAAAGGTAGTAGACAGGTTCTTTTTTGTTTTCCTTACAGTAGATGTTTGGTTTTTCCATGTATCCAGCAAAAAAAGCAATCTTGCTTTCCTTTTCTGAGGCAGTTTGTAGCACAAGGAAGCTTGGGTAGCTCTGCATGTAGTACACTTTTTACCTGGAGCTTTCTAGTTTAGAACCAATCCAGTGGAGGTGTTTGGAACTACACAAATATTGCTGTGCTGCTCTTGGTCTGCATTGTTCTAACAGCAGGGATTGTGGTGTTTGTGCTTGATATCCATAGCGTGCAAAAAAGTGCTCTGCAAAATTGTGACAAGAGGATGACAAACCAGGCCCTGGGCTCATCGTGCTGAAAGCCAAGGAGAAAGCTGAGAAATGTTGTGACTGGTTTTTTTGGTATTTGCAGAGAAACTGGGAGCTGTTTCATTAGCCTCATACCTGGTGCATATTAGGTTCCTCTCCACTGAGTAAAGCACTTGTTCTGGCATGTGGAGAGCTGGAGTTTGCCGTGTTCAGCAGCAGCATTGGTTTTATAGATTCATAGAGCTGTCCAAATTGTCACTTATCCACTATTATGAAGTGGTTGGGTTTGAACTCAATGTACCTCTTCTTCACTCTGATTCATAGAATGGTATGGATTGGGAGGGACCTTGAAGATCATCCAGTTCCAGCACCCCTGCCATGGGCCTGGACACCTCCCACCAGCCCAGCTTGCTCAAGGCCTCATCCAGCCTGGCCTTGAACACCTCCAGGGAGGGGGTATCCACAGTCTCCCATGGCAACCTGTGCCAGTGTCTCCTCACCCTCACTCTCAAGAATTTCTTCCTAATCTCCAGTCTCAATCTCCCCTCTTCAAGCTTAAAGCCATTCCCTTGCTGACCAAAGCTTGATGATCTCAAAGGTCTTTTCCAACCTGGTCTGGTCTATTCTCTTCTATTCTCTTCTATTCTCTTCTATTCTCTTCTATTCTCTTCTATTCTCTTCTATTCTCTTCTATTCTCTTCTATTCTCTTCTATTCTCTTCTATTCTCTTCTATTCTCTTCTATTCTCTTCTATTCTCTTCTATTCTCTTCTATTCTCTTCTATTCTCTTCTATTCTCTTCTATTCTCTTCTATTCTCTTCTATTCTCTTCTATTCTCCACTTTGACACTAGTTACAGTAAAAGCTGAAAGCCAGAAGAGGGGAATCTTTAGATATCTGTGTGTCAGAATGCACTTCAAGAAGCTCAATTGCCAAAACCACTCCCTAAGTTTTGAAAGATGAATTGCAGGGGAGAGAAGTGGCTGGGAGCCACAGCATCTCAAAGAGGAGGAGTATCACCTCCCTCTAAATTCAGCACTCAGCTGAAGGTCCAGTCATGCAAACCAGTTTAAGATGGTCTGGATCTTGCTGTGAGCCTGTTGTTGCTGCTGCTGTAAAAATCACAGCTTGAACTTTCCCTTGAAATGTGAATAGAGCAGAATAGAGTAGAATTAACCAGGTTGGAAAAGACCTTTGAGATCATCAAGTCCAGCCTAGCACCCAACGCCATCTAATCAACTAAACCATGGCACCAAGTACCCCAACCAGTCTCTTCCTAAGCACCTGCAGGGGTAGCACATTCCAATGGCCAATCTCTCTTTTGGGAAGAGCTTCATCCTAACATCCAGCCTAAACCTGCCCTGGAGCAGCTTGAGACTGTGTCCTCTTGTTCTGGTGCTGCTTGCCTGGGGGAAGAGACCAACCCCCACCTGGCTACAACCTCCCTTCAGGTAGTTGTAGATAGCAATAAGGTCTCCTCTGATCCTCCTCTTCTCTTTTCTAATGTCACCCTTTCAGAAGGGCTCTGTAGTGCTCACCTGTCACTTCAATTCACAATAAACCCATTTTGGCCAACGAATTGCTGGCCTGGGCCCCCCACTGCTTGTCCCCTTGCTTTCCACCAGCTCTGAGAATTGAAATGCATCTGCCAGATTTGCGTCATGCAAATCCACTTTTCCATCATCTGAGTCCTCTTGCTGTCCACATGAAAGATTAATCCTTCTCACTAGCACTGATGATGTGAGTCAGTGCTGGAACTGCCATCCAGGACTTTGCTGTGCCCTCACACATCATCTTTCATACCCTGGCATGTTATATTTAGAGCTCTTGCGTTTTTATTATTACTGTTGGAGGATTTAATTTGGGGGAAACTGAAGAGATCTATTAGGATCTGCCTGCCAGCCTTCTGCAGCAGCTCCTGCTGGGCTGTACCTAAAATTTGGGAAGATCTTCTTTTGAAAAGTCTCTTTGCCAGGTATTTTTCGCAGGGGAAGGGTTGGCTGCTGGTGAAACAATTTGCCACTGCAGGATGCGGAGTACAAAGAAGCTAACAACTGCTTTTTGTGAGCCGTGCTGATGGCAGATGAAGTCAATGGCCTCAAAAGCTTTGGCATGTGAACTTGTCAAGGGTGGTGTGCCAAAACCCCAGTTTTTACAAAATAAATGGCCTTAGCTTGTCAAACACAGTACTTCTGGAGTGCATAGGAAAAGCTCAGCACACTCTTTTATGAGCCTTCTACTGTGAGGGGGAATATTACTGCTAACAATAAAGAGATGGATTGTAGGAGTTTGGGTCTTCATCTTGCTTGGTGAAATTGCTCTGCCATTAAAGCTCCCAAGTGGAGTTCTCCAGGGCTACTTATCTTGCTGTCAGTGAATCTTTGGGGCAGACAGAGGTCTTCCCAGAGCCCTGTCCAAGGACAAAACCCCCTCCAAGCTCCTTCAAGCAGAAAACATCTGAAAATTGTCCTTTTCCGTGAAGCTGGGAGGAAAGGGGCTCAGCAATTTCAGTGGGAGTGGTTTGGAGAATAGAAGTTTGGTTCCTGAACCAGGTTAGCTCCAGCACTGAAAGCTCTGCTGGCTTTTTTGGTGGGGTTAGCATCACATCAGCCTCTGTTTATAGACTGCAGCTCAGCGTCTATTTCAGGTTTGGCCATAGCAGCGTCCGTGCGGCAGCTCGCTTGACACTGGCTCCTTTGTGCACTTGCAGTTGGTAGCCTGCTGTCCTAGAGGAAATGGAAGTGCTGAAACTCTGCCTGTTTTATCTGGATGGCTCATTTCCCTGGGCCATTCACCCACTGCAGCTAAAGGTTACAGGTTTGCATTCCACAGATTCCAGTCCACCAAAGAGAACTGCTGCACTTTGACGTCATTTTGAGCACAGAACCCTTGTGTTTGCCCTCCCTTTTTCATAAACACCATCAGGCTTGGCAGGGGTGGGCTGAGTTCATTCTAGGTTTACTGGCCTGACTTAAAATACCCTCTTAAACAAAGTTCAGAAGGTGCTGTTGAAAGGAGGACAGTTTGGCAGCTGCAGCCAGCAGTTCTGTCAAGTGATGCAAGTGGAGATTTATAGCTGGAGGTAGGACCTTTTATAAGGCCAGCTGCTGTAGGGGCAAACAGATCCCCATTTAGATATTCAAATGTTTCAAGTCTGAAAGAGAAACAGCAAAGGTGAAGTTAAGTACAGGCTAAGAGCAGTTCCAATGCAATCATAAATTTCATTGTACTAACAAGATGAGCATTTGGAGGGACAAAGGAGTGCTGATACCTGTGTAGCACAGAGGTAAGGTGATCCGGGTCATAGAATCATTAATGTTGGAAAAGACCTTTTAAGATCATCAAGTCCAACTCTAACCCAGCTGCCCTGACCACTGAACTGTGTCCTGAAGCACCACATCTACAGCTTCTTGAACACCTCCAGGGATGGTGACTCAAGCTCCTCTCATCCTATCACTACAAGGCCTTGTAAAAAGCCTCTCCCCAGCCTTCTTGTAGCTCCCTTCAGGTACTGGACAACAACTGAACAACTCTTCCAGCCTCAACCCGCTTACCACCTTACTTTATGTGTGCACGTTGATCTCCCTACCCCAAACACTGCCAAGGGCCCATGTCTGCTCAGTTGTAGTTTATGGTTCTTTAATCACTCCTGAGCATATGCCCTGTACCTCACAGGCCAATGACTGTTGGCCTGGGCTATCAGCTAATCACTGAGGCATGACAAGATGCCCTTAGAAACAGTGGTGATGCAAAGACCTTAGAGTCGAGGTGAGGTTGTAATTTTGCAGCCCTTTACCCTCTTTTCCTCGCTGTGACTTAGTGCCAGCCATAAAAGTGCCCTGTGCCACTTAGCAAAGAGAGCTGAACCGTTTTATAACCTGGCTGAGCTTTAGCACTCTCATCTTTTCATGTGGAAAATATTCTCATATTGTTTAAATTACCTTCTAAAAATATTTGATGTTTTTACAGCCTCATTAACTGGAAAGCACTGATGTTGTTTCCCCCCCCCCCCTCAGCCCACCCCTGCTGATTGCTCTGAAAGGAGCAGGCATGTGCATAGGCCCTTTGTGTGGGCAGGAGCCACTTGTTGGAATGGTGGTGTCAGTGCAACGAGAAGGGGAAGGGCCTTTGACAGAAGCAACTCAGCAGAGCAACATCTCACATTCGTGGCAGGCACGCTGCCGCTGTAATAGATTTAAATCAATTTATTGCACATCGCCGGCTTCCGCTGTTGGAGTTTAAGTTCTGCAACCAGATCAAGGTCAAGGAAGCAAAAAGATGAAAGGAGAAGGGGAAAGGAAGCCAGGAGAGGGGAGAGGCAGGCAGGAAGGGGGAAGCAGGGCAAGGAATGGTTCAGAGCAGGATTTGAAAATGGTGAGCAGAGCTCTCGCGCTTAGGGACTGGAGGGATGAGTTCTGCTCTTCAGATGAGTAAAGAAGGAAAAATGGGTTAGTCACAGAATGGTGGGGGTTGGAAGGGACCTCTAGAGATCACTGAGTCCAAACCCCACTGCCAAAGCAGGATCACCTAGGGCAGGTCACACAGGAACATGTCCAGGAGGGTTTTGAGACTCTCCAGGGAAAGAGACTCCACAACCAACTTGGGCAAGCTGCTCCAGGGCTCCAGCGCCCTCACAGTACAGAAGTGTCTCCTCATGTTGAGCTGGGAGAGATCCCCTGTGTTCTAACTTGTTGTTGTTGTTCCTTGTCCTATCACAGGACACCACCAAAAAGAGCCTGCCCCCTTCTTCTTGATACTCACTCCTCAGATATTTATAACCATCCATAAGGTCCCCTCTCAGCCTGCTCTGAACAGCCCCAGGTCCCAGTCTTTCTTCATAGGAGAGATGTTTAAGTCCCCCAGTCTTTGGAGTGTCCAAGAATTGCAGGTGTTGCTTGCCTACATTTTCTCCTTGTTTCCAGCCATGCACTGGTACTGTTTCTAAACACCAAACCCACCCCTGACAGTGCTTTGCAAGCACAGAGCCCCTTCTGCAGTCGGTTGCTGAACAGAAGCACTCTGGTCTTCTGATGTGCCAAGGAGCTGCTGCCTCGACTGGGAATTCAGCAGGAAGGGTATCCCAAGGCCATTTTTGAATATGCTGTTACAAGCTTTTAGTGTAGTTTTTTGGTCTGAGATCAATTAAATATGCTTTTCATTAGATTGATGCTGGAGAACAAACAGTCTGGATCTTCAGATGCCTCTCGAGGTCGATGTGTTTTTCTTTCACTGAAGGGAGTGTTTTGCTTCTGCTTAACTTCTTCCTCTGCAGTAGTGTGAAATTTCATTTTAGATCCAAGTGGCCCTTACAGTTTCACTCAGACTTCAGATGTATATTGGTAAGTGTTAGTTAATCTCTTCCCTCAGATATTTCCCCTCTGTCTGCAAGGGTTTGCGGTATCAGAAGTGAAGAAGAAAAGAAGCTGAGTGTGAATGTCTGTAGAACCAGGTGGGCTCTGACAGCTGCCATTTAAACAGTGCTAAGACTGCTGAGGTTTCACAGACTCACAGAATGCCAGGTTGGAAGAGACCCCAAGGATCATCTGCTCCAACCTTTCTAGGTGATAGCAGAGTTGAAATGCGCTGGCCCAGCACCCTGGCGAGCTGAGTCTTAAAACTATCCAAAGGAGGGGACCCCACTGCTTCCCTTGGGAGACGATTCCAGTGTCTGACTGTTCTCATGGGGGGAAAAACATGTCTTCTGGAGTCCAAAGGGAACCTCACCAGCAGTAACTTAGAATCATAGAATCCACAAGGTTGGAAAAGACCTCAAAGATCATCAAGTCCAACCTGTCCCCCAACACCTCATGCCTACTAGGCCATGGCACCAAATGCCACATCCAGTCCCCTCTTGAACACCTCCAGGGCCAGTGACTCCACCACCTCCCTGGGCAGCACGTTCCAAGGGCAAATTACTCTTTCTGTGCAGAACTTTCTCCTCACCTCCAGCCTAAACTTCCCCTGGCACAGCTTGAGACTGTGTCCTCTTGTTCTGATGCTGGGTGCCTGGGAGAAGAGACCAACCTCCTCCTGGCTACAACCTCCTTTCAGGTAGTTGTAGACAGCAATAAGGTCTCCTCTGAGCCTCCTCGTCTTGTCCCCATCACCCTTTGCCTTTTCCATGGATCTCCTTGCAAAAAGGGAGTCTCCATCCTCCTGCTACCACTCTTCTATACTGGTCCATGGTGATAAGGCCTCCCCTCAGCCTTCTCTTCTCAAGGCTGACCAAACCCAGCTCTCTCAGCCTTTCTTCATATGGCAGGTGGAGAGTTGTTCTGGATGTGCAGTGCTCACTGTATCTGGGTGGCTCCAGATGACCAGCTTGCACAGCCCAGCGTGCTGTGTTTTTGTGCACATGTAAGGGAGAGGAGAGGGATGATGTGAAGAAGCTGACTCCAGGACATAACCAAACCCAGTGATGCAGTGACGTTAAACCATCAGCTTTACTGAGGTGGTGTTTGTAGATTCTGTTCATTGTGTGAGTCATGTGGATCACAGAAGACTTTTCACAGAAGCTTGAGGTGGGGAAGGTCAAACATGGTGCCTTGTGTTCCCTTTACAGTGAAATCATTCAGGAGTAATTGGAGTGAGGCCTGCTCCCTCAGGACCTTGCACCAAACCCATCCATTTGCTCTTCACGTGGGAGACAGCCAGTCTCCAGGATGACAGTTTGGCTTCCAGAAGACAAAAGTTGCCTTCCTTATCACATCTATAACATCAATTTGCCTCTCTTGGATATAAATCTAAACTTCCCTTTGAGCTTTGCAATCCATTGTGTTTTTGAAGGGATTTCCAGGAACTTCTCATCCTAGTCTAAAGCTGTTTATTAAAAGCAGCTTTAGGCAATCAGTACCTGCAGAACTATTGGCAACTGGTGGTTTATGTTCACTGGCTTGAACTCTGTTCTCTGAAAAATCATGCTGTAGTTTCTCCAAGGCTTTTCTGGTATTAAATACCTTCTCTGGGAGATTTACTTGCTCCTGCACATGTGTAAGTGAACCCAAGCTAATGTCTTTCCCATTTAGAAGAAACATTCAACAAAGTCTGTGAGGTTTTAGAACTGGAAGCAATCGTTTCCTGACCCCAGAAAATAAAAATACAGGTGATGGTTTCAAAACTGCTTTCTTTGGAGTCCTACAGACGTTTGGGTTGCTCTAAACTGTGTTAAGAATCGGGTTGGAGTGAGCAGTAGCAGGAATGTGGAAGCCATTGGTGAGAGAGGGCAGAGAATTTGATCTGTGTAATGAAAACTACAAGTAGGTCATTGCACCTCTCTAGAGTTAGTGCCTGGCCCAGGCTGGATCCTAGAAAATCCTGGCCCTTGAGAATTCAGCTGAATTTTGTGCATACGGAGACGTGCAGCCGTGAAGCCACCTGAGTTTCGCTTTCAGAGATGCAAATGACAGTGTTGCTCTTTGTTCCAGGCTCCCTGTGAACTCTCGTATGTGGGAAGAACGCTAGCAGAAAGGTGAAAAGATGGGTGTTAAAACCTTCACTCATAACTCCCCTGCCCACAGTCAGGAGATGCTGGGGAAGCTGAACATGCTCCGCAACGACGGCCACTTCTGCGACATCACCATCCGCGTCCAGGACAAGATCTTCAGGGCACACAAGGTGGTTTTGGCAGCTTGCAGTGACTTCTTCCGTTCCAAACTCGTTGGCCAAGCGGAAGATGAGAGCAAGAGCGTGTTAGACCTCCACCACGTGACGGTGACGGGGTTCATCCCTCTCCTGGAGTATGCCTACACGGCCACGCTGTCCATCAACACCGAGAACATCATCGACGTCTTGGCTGCGGCCAGCTACATGCAGATGTTCAGCGTGGCCAGCACCTGCTCGGAGTTCATGAAGTCCAGCATTTTATGGAATACCCCCAACAGCCAGCAGGAGAAGGTGCTGGAGGCTGGGCAGGAGAACAGCGCCAACTGCAACTTCACCTCTCGAGACGGCAGCCTTTCCCCGGTCTCCTCCGAGTGCAGCGTGGTGGAAAGAGCCATCCCCGTGTGCCGCGAGTCGCGCCGGAAGCGCAAAAGCTACATCGTCATGTCCCCCGAGAGCCCCCTCAAGTGCAACACACAAACCAGCTCCCCCCAGGTGCTGAATCCTGCAGCTTCGTACCCAGAGTCCCGAAATCAGCCCGTGGACTCGTCCTTAGCTTTCCCCTGGACTTTTCCTTTCGGGATCGATCGAAGGCTCCAGTCGGAGAAGGTGAAGCAGGCGGAGAACTCTAGGACTTTGGAAATGCCTGGGCCCTCCGAGTCCAGCCGAAGAATTGCAGACTACGTGGCGTGTGAGAGCACCAAGGACAGCTCGCCCCTCGTCATCGAAGAGGACGTGCGAGTCAAGGTGGAGAGGCTGAGCGACGAGGAGGTGCACGAGGAGGTGTCCCAGCCTGTCAGCGCCTCCCAGAGCTCGCTGAGCGACCAGCAGACGGTCCCAGGAAGCGAGCAAGTGCAGGAAGATCTCCTGATCAGCCCACAGTCTTCCTCTATAGGTAGGACCGTGGCTGGGGTTTGGTGCCTCTACAGAAGAGGCTTGTGTGCACTGGGGGTTGCAGTGGGGGAGATCTGCTTGGTGGGGTTTTGTGCTTTGCTTTAGGAAATGGTCTTTTTATTCACCCTCTTCTATGAAATGTTACATGAATACCTGGGTTTGGGGATAGAAATGAGAGCTCTTAAAGTAACTCATAGAGATTGGTGAATCTCCTTATTCAGTAGTGCCCCTGACATAAGAAAGATACGGAGCTGCTGCACCAGGTCCAGAGAAGGGCCATGAAGATGATCAGAGGGCTGGAGCACCTCCTCCCCTATGGGGACAGGCTGAGAGAGTTGGGGCTGTTCAGCCCAGGGAAGAGAAAACTCCAGGGAGACCTTAGAGCAGCCTTCCAGTATATCAAGGGGGCTCAAGGAGAGCTGGGGAGGGACATTTGACAAGGGTTTATAGTGACAGGATGGAGGACAATGGCTTTGAGATGGAAGAGGGGAGATTGAGACTGGAGATGAGGAAGAAATTCTTCAGAGTGAGGGTTGTGAGACACTGGAACAGATTGCCCAGGGAGTTTATGGATGCCTCCGCTCTGGAGGTGTTCAAGGCCAGGCTGGATGAGGCCTTGAGCAACGTGGGCTAGTGGAAAGTGTCCCTGCTCATAGCAGGGGATTTGGAACTGGATGATCTTTAAGGTCCCTTCCAACCCAAACCATTCTACGAATATGTGAACCCCCTTCCACCTCTGCTTTCTTGACTGGGGAGAATAATTCTGTCTTTAGTAGTCAGAAGGCATGACCAGAGCTGAGCAGCAGCCACAGATCTGAAAGCCACAGAGGGGTGGAATGGTGCTCTGTGTCAGACATAAAACCTTGTGTAATTATGACAGAGAGCCTTTGTAAGATTGTCCAAATGAGTGGTGGAACACTGCTCATCTTAATGCCCCAGACGAAAAGAAAACCACACAGTCATCTTATTGAGAATCTTTCCATGTCTGTGGGATTTGGTTCTCAAGTTGCTTCTTCAAGTGCTGCCAGTTGCTCAGAGAAACCTTTTACTTTTCCATGCAAGGCAATTTGAAGCCAGTTTTTGGGTTCTTCTAGCAGGCACTTGTTTGTTAATAGGTAACACCTAAAGGTTACTATAACAATCCTCTTTGCCCAGGATGCCCTGAATGGCTTTTAGTAAGCCAGAAGATGGAAGTTTTGCAGGATTTCCAGTTTAATTACCAACATTTTCCCTCAGTCAGCTATTTTTCTTTCAGTTGAGTGGCTTGACCTGCACTCAGCAGAGTTTATTTACTGAAAGATAGTTAATAAAGCCTGTTTTGTTTGAGGATGGTAAGAGTGGCAAATGCCCTGCTCTCTTTCATTCAAATGCTGCGTGCTTCAGTTAATTAAATAAACTGCAATAAAGCAAATACTTGGAGCCCAGCAGCCTGCATTAGTTGTTTGGTTTGGTCAGCCTAATGCTGGGCCTTTGGGTAAAAAACTGCCTGAATGGCCAGGCCCAAAGAGTGGTGGGGAATGAAGATCACTTCAGATAGCAGCCATTCTCAAGGCGTGTTCCCCAGGGCTCAGTGCTGGGCCCAGTTCTCTTTAATATCTTTATCAGTGGTCTGGATGAAGGGATTGAGGCACCCTCAGTAAGTTTGCAGGTGACACCAACCCCTTCCTGGCTACAACCTCCCTTCAGGTAGTTGTAGAGAGCAAGAAGGTCTCCCCTGAGCCTCCTCTTCTCCAGGCTAAGCAACCCCAGCTCCCTCAGCCTCTCCTCACAGGGCTGTGCTCCAGACCCCTCCCCAGCTTTGTTGCCCTTCACCGGACACCTTCCAGCATCTCAACATCTTTCCTAAACTGAGGGGCCCAGACCTGGACACAGGACTCAAGGTGTGGCCTAACCAGTGCAGTGTAGAGGGGCAGAATTACTTCCCTGTTCCTGATGCAGGCCAGGATGCCATTGGCCTTCTTGGCCACCTGGGCACACTGCAGGCTCATGTTCAGCCTACTATCAACCAGTACCAGTACTACCCCCAGGTCCCTTTCTGTCTGGCTGCTCTGCAGCCACTCTGACCCCAGCCTGCAGCACTGCATGGGGTTGCTGTGGCCAGTGTGTAGAACCCAGCACTTCGATGTTGTGATGGTACAAAGATGTTTTATTTGCCAAAGAGGAGGCTGTTTACCTTCCCTGAGAAGCAGACTCCAAGTGGAAATATAAATCTTCAAACACAGTTTACCAAACTAAGGCATAGTTTAAAAAACTCAGAGACATCATTTGCTTGCTGGGCAGCTTCCCCAAGTGGCCTTTGTTCAACACCAGGGTGAGTTTGATTCAGGTTTAATCTCATTGTAGTAGGAGCTTCAGGAAGGTCTCACCATGACCATGTGATGAGAGATGCAGATTCTTTCCTTAACATAGTTGTACCATCACAGATAAAATAGAAGTAGAAATAATGATTAGGAGGAGTTTAAAATAGCATGGCAAGGGAAAGGAGGAAGTTTTACCTGCTATAAATATCATCCCCAAGCAGCTTAAAAGAGCAAACTGGGTCCCTGCCCGTGGCAGGGGGGTTGGAATGAGATGATCTTTAAGGTCCCTTCCAGCCTAAACTATTCTGTGAACCCATGAAGCCTTGAAACAGAGAGAATTAAAACGTGCCAGGCCAAAGTCTTCAAAGTACCAACCTGCTCTTTGGCTTTGAATTCATGTTGAGTTGTCTTTGCACAACTTTAACTGGCCTCAGAGTCACTGGGATTCACACTTCGCTATAAAGAGAAGCAGTGCTCTTGGTTGTTGGCTTTTTTAGCACAGCTCACATCTACCTGATACATGACAAGGCACACCCTGGAGCTAGAAAGCACTTTTTACCTCCCAAAGATGGATTTCCTTAGGTAGTCATGGAAGTGGAGACAGCAAAATCTGTTCAAGCACAGCTTTCTCTTCCCTGAACGTATTTTCCTCCTGTAATTGCATATATTTATCTCAGTGTTTTATAGTCCCTGCATAAAAGCATTCCTGCCTCTCTTTCTGGTACTGCAAAAGCTCTTATTCACTCTTTGGGCAATTTCAGGAATTGTTCATTTGCAATGTATTATATTTGGAAGCACTTTGTGCTCCAGAAGGAGACGTGAAGCAGGGCCTCCATAAATAAGTCATTAGGGTTACAGCAATGGCTGTGTCTGAGAGGAGATTTTCATAACTCATTAACACTGCTTCCATTTGAGGGGTGAGGGCATGAAATTAAACCTAAGAGCAGCTGGGCTTAGAATCACAGAATCGTTAGGGTTGGAAGGGCAAGCAGCACCAGAACAAGAGGACACAGTCTCAAGCTGTGCCAAGGGAAGTTTAGGCTGGAGGTGAGGAGAAAGTTCTTCCCAGAGAGAGTTGTTAACCATTGTGTTAAGCAATGTGCTGCCCAGGGAGGTGGTGGAGTCCCCATCCCTGGAGGTGCTCAAGAGAGAATTGAATGTGGCACTTGGTGCCATGGTTTAGTAGTCAGGAGGTCTGTGGTGGATGGGTTGGACTTGATGATCTTTGAGGTCTTTTCCAATCTTATTGATTCTATGATTCAAGGATCATCCAGTTCCAAGCCCCCTGCCATGGGCCAGGAACACCTCCCACTAGATCAGGTTGCCCAGAGCCACATCCAGCCTGGCCTTAAAAACCCGCAGGGATGGGGCTTAAAACCTCCAGGGATGGGGTTTATTTTTCAGTCAGCTTTCAGTGGAGTGTTTCCCTGCTGAATCCAGATGGGATGACCTCTGGTGATCTGGGAGATGGCAGGGTTGCTGGACTTTCCAAACTGAGTTTGTTATCTTGGAATAAAATGGAAAAAATGAGTGGATTCTCTGGTGGTATTTTGAAACTGCTGGAGGTGCAAGTTCCCTCCCAGCACTGGCCCCTTAACATAGAGTCATGTTAAGACACTCTTGCATTTCACTGAGGTTTGTTCTTTACAGGGACAGCCTTTATGGGCTTTTTTTTTGTGGAGACAGGTTCTCATTGTGCCATTTTACTCTGGTGAGACCTCACCTGGAGCCCTGCATCCAGCTCTCGAGCCCTCAGCACAGGAAGGACCTGGACCTGGTGGAGTGGGTCCACAGGAGGCCATGAAGATGATCAGAGGGCTGGAGAACCTCCTCTGTGGGGACAAGCTGAGAAAGTTGGGGCTGTTCAGCCTGCAGAAGAGAAGGCTCTAGGAAGACCTTAGAGCAGCCTTCCAGTACCTGAAGGAGGATACAGAAGAGTTGGGAAGGGTTTTTATACACGGGCTTGTAGTGATAGGACAAGGGGCAGTGGCTTTGAGCTGGAAGAGAGGAGATCGGGACTGGAGGTTAGGAAGAAATTCCTTACCACTGGAGCAGGCTGCTCAGGGTGGTTGTGAATGGGCCCTGGAGGTGTTCAAGGCCAGGTTGGATGAGGCCTTGAGCATCCTGGTCTAGTGGAAGGTGTCCCTGCCCATGGCAGAGGGTTTGGAACTGAATGATCTTGAAGGTCCCTTCCTACCCAAACCATTCTATGAATCTGTGAAAGTGGGCAGGGTTTAGTCATCAATTTTTATCATCTCCCATCAGAGGAGGAGGGAGTATGAGGTGATCCAGGTTGCCCTCTGCCCTCAGCTTAAAGAGGGAACAAAAAGTTATTTATCTGAAGGCTCACACCTAACCAAACCAGAGGATTTCTTCATCAAGGGGTATGGCTGGCAGGGTGTGGGCATCACTTCTGTTTTAGTCCTGCACTGCCAAATTCCCTCCCTGTTGTGGTGACATCTGGCCGAAATGACTTTGCTTGAGACACCTGAACAAGGGCTGAACACCAAACTGCCAGCAGTGATTAAGGAAACCCATCTGAGCAGCAGCCACAGCAGGTGATGGAGGTTGTAGCTTTGGTTTAGTGCTGCATTTACCTGAAACTCTCTCTCCAAACCCCACTCAAGCTGCGTTTGTTTGAATGCTGACATGCTGAACAAAGCCCTGCCCTGGTTTTCTGTGTCTCTTTCCTGTTGCATTTCTGATTTCTCAGAGGGCACTTCCTGTCTCAGCATCTCATGAAGACATTACCAACAAATATAGATAGATAGATAGATGGATATGAAAGATGTGGAACACAGAAGCAATGTAGTGTGGCAGGATGTAAGTGTTTTTTGCTGGAGAAGTGTTGAAAATGGCTGAACCAGTCCCTTTAGGCAAAGGTAATATTTACTGTGTTAGTACTGGGTGGCTGTTCAAAGCTCTGCTTGTATTTAACAGATTCTTTCCATTTTCCAGGTGTGCCAATTCAGCCTGTACTGAGTTGTTGTCCATTTAGCAGCTAATCTGTGCAGAGGAGAAGCCGAGTTGGAGCGCTTCTGGCTTCTCCCAACGATTTCCCCGTGACAATTGCAGTATCTTAGCAGCCAGAAAGCAGCATCTCTCAGAGATTTGGGGAAGCAAGCTTTCTGTGTCGTTGCCTGTCCCCTCTGAAGCCTTGATGAACATTCATTTACACTAAATTGCCCTTTTTTCCTTTGCCTAGGCTCTATAGATGAGGGAGTTACGGAGGGATTGCCCACACTCCAGAGTACCTCTGGCGCTAACGCTCATGCAGATGATGATGATCGGTATGTACCACTGCAGCAAGTGCTGGGCTGTAATTAGCCCACCCAGCCTTAATGCCTGAATGTGTAGCTCTTTGTACATCTCCTTCCCTGCCTTGATCAAAGTACAATCAGTGCCTGAAGGCTCAGATGCTCCAGAAGAATGTAGGTGATGAAAAGTCAGAATTTGCTTACTTGTTGCTTTTTGTTTCCTGTCGATTTCCAGGCAGCACTGGTGAAGAAAGCTACTCCTGCTTTTGCTGTTTCTTCATCACTGCTCTTTAGTAAATAATAATAATAAGATCTCTGCTGTGAAGCAGGTGTGGTGGTTGCATGCATGCTAAAGTTCACCTGAAGCCACCCAAAAAATTCTTGCCAGTGAGGGTGGGGAGACACTGGAACAGGTTGCTCAGGGATGCCCCCTCCCTGGAGGTGTTCAAGGCCAGGTTAGATGAGGCCTTGAGCAACCTGATCTAGTGGGAGGTGTCCCTGCATGTGACAGGGGGTTGGAACTTGATGACCTTTAGGGTCCTTTCCAACCCCAAACCATTCTATGAACCTATGAAAAGCAACAGAATGAAAACAAGTGCCTGGTCTTGGCTTCACCAGACCTTGCTATTGCCATAAAGCACCCAGCAGCCTTAAATCTTTTCTCCCAAACCTTCTGTGTGTAGCTTATTACCAAGATGCTGTGTCTCTTACTGTAAATATTTAGCAGCCTTTTGCTGTGCTGAGATGAGTGATTTATTAAGAGAATCCCTTATAAGGGAAGGCTGGAGGAGAAGGCTGAGCTAAAATGGGTCTGTTTGGTCAAAGACACGTTGCAGTTCTGTTAGAGCAAAGTACCCTAGCTGCAAGTGGCACAGGAGGGTGCACAGAGCTGGGTTGACTTTGATTTCTTTGCTTTTGTGGTGTCTGGAAGTCTTGACAAGGTCACTTTTGCACAGCTTTTTGTCAGACAAGTGGGTCCAAGGAGAAGTGGGAACCTTTGGGAGTTGCTCCAGAAACTGTGTCAAGTGAAAATCCCTATGGAGATAACTATGGAGAGCTGCGCTCTTGATAGCTCACAAAATCTTCCCTGCCATTTCCATCTCAAACATGCCCTGTTGTAGGCTTAAATCTGAAGGGAAAATAACTACCTAGATAAAACTTTTACCCTTTTGTGGGGTTTTTTTTTTGTCCTGCTATGACAGCAGAATATTTGCTCTTTCTGTTAACAAACCTCAGTATAAAAATAACAACCCAGCCCTTCAGGTGTGAATTGGCAGTAGGAGCACGTTAGAAGCCAGCCAAGTTTTTAAAGGGATAGCTCTAAACTCGAGTGGCATTCATATTTTCAGCAGTGAATCATGGCACAAGTGCAGAGCTTCAGCACCAGCTGCAGCAGGGAAGCTTCAAAACATAGAAAAATCCATTAAGCACACTGAAAACTCCCATCAAAAGATCTCTCCCATGTGCAGGAGGAAAGAATTTGCCTTAGTTTATGCTCAGGTTGGAAAATAATTGGTCTCAGAGTAACAGAATTTGCACATTTGTTTATATAGCAATAAGGGAGCTGACAGTTAGAGGAATTTATGACAGTTTTAGGCTTCCAGGACTAAAATTTTCTACCAAGTGATTTATCAATTCAAATGAAAGTGCCAAGGCTGCTTGAATCACTTCCTTGTATCAAATGGTGCTTGCAAGTGCTGAGAAGTTTCCTGTGACACACTTGATGTGTGTGTGCCTGTCAGGATGGGACAGTTCTGACGTGCTGTGACAGCCCTTCAAGCCCTGAAGTTTTGAATCCTCATTTCAAGCACAGGCTGGGCACCTCAGCAAGTAAATATGGCTTGTCACTCACTGGGGGCATACAGGTTTGGGGTGATAATGCAGAGTTATTAATCAAATGAAGCATTAAGACATAAGACACTACAACAGGTTGCTCAGGCATGCTGTGGATGCTCCCTCCCTGGAGGTGCTCAGAGTCTTGAGCAACCTGGGCTAGTGGAAGGTGTCCCTGCCCGTGGCAGAGGGGTTGGAACTGGCTGATCTTTAAGGTCCCTTCCAACCCAAAACCATTCTATGAATCTAGAACTCATTAATTTGTCCTTCTCCATAATCAGTGTTTCATAACCAGCAGGCTGTGTGTAATTTTTGTCAGCTTAATAGGCCCCCAGGAATCTGTTGAGGGTTAAAAGTACTGCTTCAGAGCAAAGTCTGATCTCTCTTTTCTCTACTGTTTCACACTTGGGTTGGAGCACAGTTTTGTAGCCTAGATCTGTAATTCAGCCATGGCTCAGTTTGTGGCTGCACTAAAAAAAAAAGGAGCAGTACAGGCTATGCTATAAAAGATCTCTCTGATCCCCCTTTCTAAAACAATAGTTATTTGCAAAGAGAGAACAAAACTGAGCAGTTTGGCTTCCCCATTTGTCAGTTCAGTTCTACACAGTTAACTATGAATATAATCATGATGAAAAGAAGGGAAAATTGCAAGGAGAATGTTTCAGTGCTCCTGTGAAAACATTTTAAACCTCTCTCTTTATCTGGCTGTTAGAGAAATTCCCTGAGATGTTAGACAAATCTCAACTGTTACATGCCACATTTAGCCCAAGCTGCAAGTCATGAAAAACAGAGTGTGTGTGAGGGGGGGAAAAAAGAAGCAGGGCAGAGAAAATAGGATTGTGTTTCAAAGGGATTTCCTCCCTGTACTCAGGGCCACACAGTTGTGTCACCAATAGGTATTTCAGCTTGCTTGTGCTGGAAGGATGGAGAAAACCAGGGTAGTCACCTGAAGCTGGAGAGCTCTTGATTTCATTTGCTCTAAGCAGCCTTTCTCATCATGAAGATTTTATGTAGGGGAAAAACAAACCCAATTTCTTCTAGGAAGGTTGTCCCCAGCACACTTCTTTCTGTTGCAGCTTCAGAGAAGCTTTCACCAAGAAAGGCTTTGAGGATGAGCTGGCCTGAGACAGCTGGAAACAAAAGGAGAGCTGTGGCTCACCATTTCTCCCCTAGTTTCAGTGTCTCCTTAGACAGTTCTAGGAGCACAATGCACTTTTGCCTCTTTACAGTCTCTTAATGCAGGAACGAGGGAGGAAGGGCTTAAGAAGTGTGTTGCCAGAAGATTCTTGGAAAGAAATTCTCTACAGCGAGGGTGGGAAGACTGGAACAGGTTGCCCAAGGAGGCTGTGGATGCCTCCTCCCTGGAGGTGTTCAAGGCCAGCTTGGAAGAGGCCTTGAGCAACCTTGGGCTGGTGGGAGATGTCCCTGTCCATGGCAGGGGGGTTGGAGCTAGATGATCTTCGAGGTCCCTTCCAACCCAATCCATCGATGAATCTATGAATAAGGTGAAGATCTCCATAAAGCAAGTTCAATGTTGCAACCCCCAAATGTCCTCCTTATTTGAGCACACCACATGTGTGTGTCTTTATGGCCATCTACATTTATTTGTTCATTGGCTAACAGGCCCAGCTGTTAGTCTCTGTGGATGGAGTTTTCATTGGTGAAGTGGAAAGTGTTATGGTCACACCACCTCGAGAGGCAACACCGCAAGAGTTTCCACATCCAGCTAGGCCAAAAATCTGTTCTTTCTCTAGTGATCTGCTCAGAAAGAGGAACAGGAGTGCCAGAGACTGGCAGAACTTTGGTTAGACAGATCAGGACTTGTCTTGAAAAGCACCTTTGTTTATTTCAAGTGCATTTGGTGAGCCAGCTCATGGCTTTTTTAGACCCATAAATGGCAGTGAACTGCCAGGGCCAGGGTATGAGCTGATAACTTCCCTCTTGCAAATATTCCCTTCAGCAAAGATCAACAAGCCTGTCTGCATCTGATTTTTTCCACAGCTCTCTGGGACCCTACTGTGTATAAAAAGATGTGAAGGACAATAAAATTTCTTCCTTAGAGCAAATATTATTGCAGTTCCATGTGAGACCAGAAATCATTCTGTGTTTTGGAGGCAGAGTGATGCTAAACTCCTGCAGGGAACTTTGTATCTTATGTCTGTTGAGGATACCTGGTGCTTTCTCTCCAGATACATCTTACAAGTAGAACTTGGGCCAGCAAGGCACTCAGCATTCAGGTACTCAGTTCTCACAGTTGTACTGACATCCATTGCCAGAGCAGATCAAGACAGTTAAGGTATCAGAGTTAAGGAGATGGTTCCTAGTTCTCGACCTCCTGTGCTCTGGATGTTTGCATGTTGCACAGGAAAGTGAATTTGTGCAGAGTGCTTGTTCCAAGGGAATGTTTGAAGCCCACAAACTCAGCCTAACCTTGAAACCAGCAATGTGGGGTGAAGGTAGAAGCAGACCTGCAGCAGGATTTGTTCAGGAGGCTTCCTGACTGACTGCAGCAGGAGCCATTGTTGTGCTTTATTTTTCAACACATCTCAGACGTGACAGTTTAGCAGAACTAAAGTTGCTTTGTCCTGGCTGTGGAGTGTTCAGGGTCAGAGCAGTTCCCTGCTGCCAGTGAGGGCTGATCTGCCATCAGGCTGTGAGCAAGCTGAAATGTCTTATTCCAACCGAAAATACAGCCCTTAATGCTGAGGGAAGGGAAACCCCAGGTGAGACCAAACTCCTGCTGTTGTTATGTTTGTACCAGCAGATTTGTTTTTCTTTCACTGTGCCCTTTAGTGAAGTGAGTTCCTTGCCAGAGGACTTGGATTATAACACTGTGGTTCCCTTAAAGAGTTTGCAGCTAGAGGCTATGGAGGAGCAATTAGTCACTTGAAAATAAATCACTTTGGAAGTTAAATTGTTCCTTTATTACAGGCTGTGTGCTGCTTTTAAACACAGCTGTTCTCATCGAGGTGACTGGCTCAGGCAAGGAGCAAATACTGAGTAATTAGATTAATACTTTGAATGTGGAAATATGTAATTGTAGATCCTGATGTTTGTTCGTGGAGCCTGGGTTGAAGTGAAAATGAATCGGCTTTAATTTCGTTTCTAACTACCACTGAAGCTGCAAAATGCTCCTTTCCTTTCCAATTTGCTCAGTTCTTTAAATCTTTCCTCAAGGGTCTGTTTGCTGGTTGTAAATCATTGCTAAGCTTGAGAAAATGCCTGTGCTCTGCAGCTGCTGTGCTCAGACCTGGAACAGGCTGCCCAGGGAGGTGGTTGAATCTTCATCCATGCAGGTGCTTGAAAGAGGCAGAGATGTGGTGCTGAGGGACATGGTTTAGCAGCAGCCTTGGCAGAGCTAGAGAGTGCTTTAGCATGATGGTCTTAAAAGTCTTTTCCAACCAAAATGTTTCTAGGATTCTGTTACTTGTTGCCCACAGAACCAGAAGTCCCTGGAGACATTCAGGATCAGACTCGATGGGCCCTAGGCAGCTTGATCCAGGTGGATGTCGTGGGTTGAGGCAGCCCCCCTCCCCACCACGGACTCTGACAAACGGACTGCAAAAGTGATGGAAAGTTTAAATAGGAAAAAAGTGAATGTGTACAGAGAACCAGAAGCAGTGACAAAAGAAACCCCAAAGCAGACCCAAAAACATCCCATTCCCACCTGAGGGTGGGCCCAAGACCTCCAGGGCTCGTTCTTCTCCTTCCCCCACTGCTAGGCTAGTCTCGGCCGGCCAGGCCTGAGACCGCCCATCCCCCTGGGAGATGTCTCCCCCAGTTACCAGGTGCTGGCGAGGGGAAGAAGGAGGCAGTGCCAGACCCTGTGCTGGATTGTGTAGCGGTGCAAGGATTATGGTAGGAGATACCTGGTTTCCTGTGTCCACCCACTGGGCTGGACTTCTGGACACAGGAAATACCCCACGTAGCAGAGGGCACCCAGCCCAAACCAGTGGATGTGTCCCTGCTGACTGCAGCAGAGTTGGACAAGATGACCTTTGAGGACCCTTCCAATCCAGTGCAGTCTGTGACTCTGTTTATTCTCTGGTTCTGTGCAAAGTCAGTGACTAGGAGCCTCCAGATGCCAGGTCAGAGGCGCCGCTCTGGAGCTGAAACAGAGCTCACGGGACGCACCAGGTTTGATACCAGTGTGCTCAAGGTTGAGGTTTCCACGGACAAGGCTTGGTGCTTTTGGTTCCTTCTAGCTTGCTTGTAAATCAGTGAATCTTTTCTTTGTAGTTTGGAGAACGTTCAGTATCCCTACCAACTCTACATTGCTCCTTCTACCAGCAGCACAGAGAGACCCAGCCCAAACGGTCCAGACAGACCTTTTCAGTGTCCAACCTGCGGGGTCCGCTTCACTCGCATTCAGAACCTAAAACAACACATGCTTATCCACTCAGGTAAGAGCCATTCCTCCTTCCAGGAATTAACTCCTCCATAGGCTCCCAGCTCGCTGTGCAGCAGCTAGAATAATGCAGTTCTGTTTCTTAATCACCTGCCAAGCACTTGAGAATTGATTTCAGAAAGCTTGGGTTAGAGCTGTGTCTCACTGAAGGCTTGTTTTGATACATCAAACCTGACTGATAGCTCTGCTCATGGATGATTAGGGTTTGTGTGGACTGCAAAATAGCTGATTGCCTAGAGCTCATCAGAATAATTCATTTTCAGGAGAAAGATTTGAGATGAAGTAAAGTCTGCTCTGCTTTGTTATTGTACTGAAGAAGTCATGTAGACTGAAATCCTTCCTCTCACCTGTTGTAGTTGTCTGCTGTGTTTTAGAGACTTGCAGCCATCAGAGGCTGTGCTTTATCTTATGTCCTTGCGTGGAAGAACGTTGCATGCCTTTGGATCTCAATTTCAGGAGGGATGGCAGGACAACTGAATTGCTTTGATAATCAATTTAGGTACCACAGGTAGCAAAAGGTTTATGCAAATGCCTCCTCTGAGACTTCATCCCCAAATCATTGCATTCATTTTGATTTCTGACCAAAGAATGAACTCCTAATGTCTTTGCTGTCAGTATTTATCAAGACTTGTCAGCATTATCTGGCCCAGCATTGACATTTTAGTGAGTGAAGGGAATATTAAAAGGCTGATCACTTGCCTGATGCTTCAACTCCTGGTTTGCCTGATGGTTTGGCATAAGAAGGACATAGAACTGTTGAAGCGAGTCTAGAGGAGGGTCACAAAGATGATCCAAGGGCTGGAGCACCTCTGCTATGAGGATAGGATGAGGGAGCTGGGGGTGTTCAGCCTAGAGAAGACTCCAGGGGAACTTTAGAGCTGCCTTCCAATACAGGGATCCTACAGGAAGGCTGGAGGGGGACTTTCCATAAGGGTATCTAGCAATAGGTCAAGGGCAAATGGTTTGAAGCTGAGGGAGAGTAGTGTTAGACTGGATCTTAGGCAGGAGCTCTTCAGTGTTAGGATGGTGAGACCCTGGAATGGTTTGCCCAGGGATGTTGTGGATGCCCTCTCCCTGGAGGTGTTGAAGGCCAGGTTGGATGAGGCCTTGAGCAACCAGTTCTAGTGGAGAGGTGTCCCTGCCCATGGCAGGGAGGTTGGAGTAGATGATCTCAGAGATCCCTTCCAACCTAAGCCACTCTGTGATCCTATAATCTCCTGGTTTGAGCTCACCTCTTACCTGCACAGAGCTGCTGCACCATTTTGGGACAGAGCAGACCACTCCTGGCAAGGTGTCATTTGTTTTTTTCACTGTCAGCACTTAGTTGTCAAATCCCTTCAAGCAAAATGACCACAATGTGTTTAGGCCAGCAGTCATAAAGATGAGTTTAATACTTTTAAAACAACAAACTTTGTGGGCACATCAGGTGTGAAATGATCCCAAGCTGGTGCTTAAAGTCTTCACTGACAGCAGCCAGACAGGCTTCAGCGAAGCAGCTCTGGCCAAGCTGTCAGCAGGCAACCCCTGGGCAGAATTGGGAGAGGTCTGAATAGCTGGTTTGGAGTAATTAGCATGCAAAAGAAACTCCCCAACCTTGTCAACGTTGGAAGTGTTTTCAAATAAGCAAAATGACTGAAGAGATTTTCCTCAAACTACCAGAGGAAATAGATGCCCTTGAACAGTACAAAAGCAGGAGCAGTCTGAGCTCCCCAAGACAATATTCCAGGATATTAACTTGTTTTCACATGCTTAACGAGGAGTTTTGGTGTCACCTTAACTACAGCTTGCTCTGCATAAAAGCCCCAATTAAAAGTTCAGCTCCTGCTTTGAACTTAAGGAAAGCAGAGTGGAATTAACAGCCTGGGCTGATGAACATTCAGCCTTTAGGGGGGAAGGGAAAAAAAAAGCCTTCTTTTTTATTCCCTGACAGCCCTCTTATGAATGGGGCTCCATATCCCAGAGTCTTGGCCTCCTCTTTGGATTTTCCACACTTCTCTGCAGTTCAGACTTTTTTATTAGATCTTAACTTTTTTGTGAGTCACTTTTTTTATGTTGGAGGAGTTCTGTTTGGGTGTGATTCCCTACTCTCAGCCACTCCAACACATTGCAAAGTTGGTGTTTTAGGGGTTTTTTGTGGTTTCAGACTCTCAGCCACTCCAACACATTGCAAAAGTAGTGTTTGAAGGGGTTTGTGTGATTCCCTACTCTCAGCCACTCCAACACATTGCAAAGTTGGTGTTTTAGGGTTTTTTGTGGTTTCAGACTCTCAGCCACTCCAACACATTGCAAAAGTAGTGTTTGAAGGGGTTTGTGTGATTCCCTACTCTCAGCCACTCCAACAAGTTGCAGAGTTGGTGTTTTAGGTTTTTTTTTGTGGTTTCAGACTCTCAGCCACTCCAACACATTGCAAAGTTGGTGTTTTAAGGGTTTTTTGTGGTTCCCTACTCTCATCCACTCCAACAAGTTGCAGAGTTGGTGTTTTAGGGTTTTTTTGTGATTCCCTACTCTCAGCCATTCCAACACATTGCAAAGTTAGTGTTTGAAGGGGTTTGTGTGATTCCCTACTCTCAGCCACTCCAACACATTGCAAAGTTGGTGTTTTAAGGTTTTTTTGTGGTTCCCTACTCTCAGCCACTCCAACAAGTTGCAGAGTTGGTGTTTTAAGGGATTTTTAGTGCCTGCAAGAAGGCAAAAAACAGGCTAGGGAGAGAGCTTTTGAGTTAAAAAGAGAGAAGAAAGGAGAGGCATGAAGCTAAAGTGTCTGAGAGAGCTGCCAGCCATGCAGAACTGCTGAAGATTCTTGTAAAGCAAGGTTCCCACGCGATATAAAGGCTGCTGCTTCACCCTTTTATCACCACTCCTGCTGCATTACAGGGGCGTCCTTGTGCTCACAGTCCCCCTGCCAGAACCCTTCTCAGAGGCCAAAAGCAGCCAGCAAAAGACGTTGCAATTAAGGGCAGGCTGATAATTGCATTGTTGGGAGCCAGTCTGGCACAAGAATTTGCAGAGATCAAAAGAGTTCAAAGATGGGTTGAGATCATGGCTGCATTGGATACTGTTTGGCTGTGGCTCAGGATCTTAAGCCGTGGTGTAATCCACAGAGGCCTGTGTTGGGTTTTTAAGCTGTGGGGAGACGATGTGTAAGCCTTACAGACAGGTTGTGTTATGGAATCTGCTGGCAGTCAGTTCTGCGTAGCTCTCATCTAATTGTTCAGTAGTGGTGGGATCATGGGATCGTAGAATTGGGGCAGCTAGAAAAGCCCCCTAAGATCATGGAGGCCAACATAACACCACCATGGCCAATAAACCATGTCCCCAAATGCCATGCCCACAGGTTTCTTGAACACCTCCAGGGATGGGGACTCCACCACCTTCCTGGACAGTCTGTTCCAATCTCTGAGCACTCTTGCAGCAAAGAAATTCTTCCTAGTCTCCAACCTAAACCTCCCCTGGCACAATTTCTGGCCATTTCCTCTCCTCCTGATACTAGGGAGAAGAGACCAACTCCAGCCTCCTTTCAGGGAGCTGTAGAGAGCAATGAGGCCTCCCCTCAGCCTGCTCTAAATTGTGAGCTATGGGTGAGCAGTCAAACTTGATGATCTCAAAGGTCTCTTCCAACCTCAACAGTTCTTGAGGTGCAATGTCTTTGAGCTGGAAGAGGGGAGATTTAGACTGGAGATGAGGAAGAAATTCTTGACAGTGAAGATGGGGAGACACTGGGACAGGTTGCCCAGGGAGATTGTGGATGCCCCCTCCCTGGATGTGTTGAAGGCCAGGTTGGGTGAAGCCATGACCCACCTGGGCTAGCGGGAGGTGTCTCTGCCCATGGCGTGGGGGTTGGAACTGGATGATCTTTAAGGTCCCTTCCAACCTAAACCATTCTCCGCTTCTCTGAACCTCAACAGCTCTCTTGCTTTCCTTTGTGCCATTTTAAAGCTGGGCCGAGGATCCCCTCCTTTCCCGGGGCGGAGGATCCCCTCGTAACCCAGCGCCTCCCTCTGCCTGCCCACACTTCCCCTCTCCCTCCATCAGAAACCGGGCAGGCGTTTTTTATCACCCCGCTGCCTTCTCATTCCAACCCCTGTCGCATTTCTTTTTTGGGGGGTGGGAGGTTGTATTTTGCTTTTGCTTGTTTGTGTGTGTGTGTGTGTGTGGGTTTTTTGGGGTCTTTTTTTTCCCCCCGCTCTCTTTCCTGCAGGCATTAAACCATTTCAGTGTGACCGCTGCGGGAAAAAGTTCACCCGAGCTTACTCCCTCAAGATGCACCGCCTGAAGCACGAAGGTAAACGCTGTTTCCGATGCCAGATATGTAGTGCCACTTTCACTTCCTTCGGGGAATATAAACACCACATGCGGGTTTCCCGGCACATTATCCGCAAGCCTCGGATTTACGAGTGCAAAACATGCGGCGCCATGTTCACCAACTCTGGGAATTTAATCGTGCACCTGAGGAGCTTGAACCATGAAGCGTCAGAGCTAGCAAACTACTTCCAGAGCAGGTGAGGTGCACAGCAAAAACCTACCAGGGAAACCTGCTTGTTTTTTTCCTTTTGCCCCTTGTAGTTTTTTTTTTGTCCATTTCCCCCTTCTAGATTTACTGTTTCCCCTCTTAGTTTTTCCCTTTTCCCCTCTTAGTTTTTCCCTTTTCCCCTCTTAGTTTTTCCCTTTTCCCCTCTTAGTTTTTCCCTTTTCCCCTCTTAGTTTTTCCCTTTTCCCCTCTTAGCTTTTCCCTTTTCCCCTCTTAGCTTTTCCCTTTTCCCCTCTTAGCTTTTCCCTTTTCCCCTCTTAGCTTTTCCCTTTTCCCCTCTTAGCTTTTCCCTTTTCCCCCTCTTAGCTTTTCCCTTTTCCCCTCTTAGCTTTTCCCTTTTCCCCTCTTAGCTTTTCCCTTTTCCCCTCTTAGCTTTCCCTTTTCCCCCTCTTAGCTTTTCCCTTTTCCCCCCTTTTCCCTTTCTTCGCTGTTTTTCCCCTTTCCCCCCTTTTCCCTTTCCCCCCCGTTCCCTTTTCCCTTTCCCCCCCGTTCCCTTTTCCCTTTCCCCCCCGTTCCCTTTTCCCTTTCCCCCCCCTTTCCCTTTTCCCTTTCCCCCCTGTTCCCTTTCAATTTTTCCTCTTTTTTGCCCCTTCCTCCCCTTTTTTATTTTTTCCCTTTTTTTTTCTTCACTTCTTTCCCCCTCCTTTTTTTCTTTTGCCCCTTCCTCCCCTTTTTCATTTTTTCCTTTTTTATTTTCCCTTTTTCTGCTTTTTAATTTTTTTCCCTTTTTAATTTTTGCCTTTCCTCCCTTTATTTCCTTTATTCTTTTCCTTTTTCCCACTTCTTCCCCCCTCTTTTTTCACACATTTTTCCTTGCTCCCCACCCCTTCCCCCCCCCCTTTTTTTTTTTTCTCCAACCTTTTTTTCCTTTCTTTTTTTCCCCTTTCTTTTTCCTTTTTGTCATCTTTTCCTGCTTTCAGGGCAGCCTGCTGTGCCTCTCATCAGGTTGCCAGCTAATTCCAGTTCAAAATTCATTCATTCTTGAGCCACACTCTGTTTTATTCTTTACTCTCTCTGTTCTGTTCTTTACAGTGAGGGTGGTGAGACACTGGAACAGGGAGGTCCTGGATGTCCCCTCCCTGGAGGTGTTCAAGGCCAGCTTGGATGAGGCCTTGAGCAACCTGGGCTAGTAGAAGGTGTCCCTGCTCATGGTGGGGGATTGGAACTGGATGATCTTTAAGGTCCCTTCCAACCCGAACCATTCTATGAATGTCACTAAAGGGCTATTAGAAGGCGTCTGAGGCAGGAGACTAAAGCTGTTTGCTCATACTGAAAGAAATGTTTGTAACCATTGGAATTTGAGCTAGAAAAAGAGGGAAAAGGATGAGGGAAATCGGAGGAAGATAGATCTCCCAGCTCTTAAATCTGTAGAGAGGGTGCAGCTTGGTGCAAGTCATCTGTCTCCAGTGCAAAACCCAACGCATTGTGGATGTTCCAGCATCTACAATCCTATCCCTCCTGATTTCTAGACATTGTGCTCTTTCCCCTTTACAAAACATTTCAGCATCTTCTCTTTGGTTGCCATAGGAGTGATGCAGGCTAGGGGGAGGGGGGATAAATAAACAAACAAACTGCAAAACAAAGCAGGAAAACCAGTCCCAGCTTTTCCAAGGCAAGATTGTTTCCTAGTACCAAGTTCTTGGTGTTTCTGCCAAAACTAGAGTGAAAACTCTTAAGGGATGGTGCCATGGTTGTGCTAAGCATTTAGTTGTCAAATTAAAGGATGTGATTTCAGTTGCCTGTAGAATTTGTGTGTGAATTTCAAACAGCAGCCGAGTTGGTGATGAGTTTGGGTTTGAGGCAGTGAATGCTGCTTGTCACTTCCAGAAGCTGCTTTGAAATGGATTAGCGCAAAGCACACAGACGTGCCTGTGTGTGATCTATGCCTGCTCGCCTCAAGTGCAAACTTAAAATGTCTGGTGCTGCAAATGTGCAAGACATTTGATGTGGGTTGTGGGCTGATGCTGCTGAGGAGTTTGGTAGATGTTGTTTGGATACACTCAGCCATCAGTTGGTAAGAGTTAAGGTCCGGAATGGACCGAAATGGGAAGGAAATTCAATTCCTTTCTTTTCACGGCAGCGTGAGGCCTGTCGGCATCCCCAAACACCACTGTGCTTTCAGCAGAGCCCTTGCTCCCTCACCTCACACTTGTGTTCACAGCCTGTCCACCCTGTCAGGAGTGCTGCTGCTGTGCTTTGGGTGGATTTTATCTCAGGCCTGGCGCAGACCCACATCTCTGCCAGTGCTGAACTCATTTTTGTGTCTATTTATAAAGGCTGAGCGTTCCCTTTTTTCAATGAGGTTGTCAGTGCCATCCGATGTTCCAGCCATTAACTTTCCTTCTCATCAAGGTGCTAACAATCAAAACAATCAGAGGTTGCTGTGTAGGAAATATGGATGCACAACCATGTGAAACGAGATGCCTTGGAATAAATTCCCCGTGCCTTTCAGCACGAGCAGGTGCAGTCCTAGGTGATGATCTTCAGAGCCACGTGGAATGATTCTCTCTGTGCAATACAGTTTGTGTGATGAAACTGCTGTCACTGATGTTTGTGTGAGAAATGACATTTCTCTTCTGTCCTTTGCCCCTCTTCTAGTGACTTCCTAGTACCGGACTACTTAAACCAGGAACAAGAAGAGACCCTCGGGCAGTATGAGCTAGGGGAGCATGGCTTTGAGAGCAACTCTTCTGTCCAAATGCCTGTCATTTCGCAGGTGTCGTCAACTCAGAATTGTGAAAGCACTTTCCCCTTGGGGTCTCTGGGTGGGTTGGCAGAGAAGGAAGAAGATGTGCCAGAGCAGCCAAAGACTAACACCGCTGCCGAGGCGGCCGCAGGTGACCCTCCGAAAACGGAGCTGTCATCTATTACTATCGAATAATCCGTGGGTTTGGTTGCATTGATTATTTTTAATGGGGGGAGGGGAGGTGTTGGGGTGGGGGGGTGTTTGTTTTGGTTTTTCTGTTCTTTGGAAAGTGCCTGTGTTTGGTCCTGTACATTTTAATTTAATTTTTTTTTAATTATTATTATTAACAAAACAACAAAAAAGAGAAAAAGGAAAAAAAAAAACAAACAACAAAACAAAACCAAACCTGAAAGCGGGGAGGAAATTTTTTTTTTTCCCTTTTTTACTTCGTCAGCTACGCTTTAAAGAGGAAAACTGCAAGAGATGTTGCATTATTTTTCGTGACTGAATGATCACTTCTGTGAAAATCCTGAAGACTGAGTGCACAAAAACCCCCACAAAGATCTTGTCAGAACGTCCTGGAAGCCGCGATGCGCTTCCCGAGAAGAACAGCCGACGTAACTCCTCCTCCTCCTCCTCTCTTCTTCTTCTTCTTCTTCTTCTTCCACGGTTGAAGCAGCTCAAGGGTTGTTTTTTTTTTTTCTTCTCTTGCTTCTGCAGCCCCTCTGGTTAAGGGAGAGGAATCAGAGGGAACCTCCTAGGAGATGACAAAACAAAAGGAGGCGTTGGGAATCGGTACTGAACGGTTTCGAACGGTTTTGAGTGGATGCTTTAATCTTCTGCATAAAAAAATGCCTCCCTTCCCTTCCCTTCCCTCCACCCCTACCCCCCCACCCCCAAAAGACACTTCCTATCTGTGTGCCTGTTGGTTTTCAAAGTGCTTACTGTCACCCTTTGCTTGGAAGTGGTAAGCATGTGTGAAATGAACAGCCACACTGTGTTTGAAAAACACATTGTCCCTTTTCATCTCAGATGAATCCATTTGGACAGCCCAAGTGAGGGCATGCCAGGTACTCCTCATTCTTATATTCCAGTCCTGTTAAGAAACTGCTTCAGCAGATAGCCTTGTCCAGGTTTGCACATCTGAGGTTGCAGATTTGCCCTTCTAAGATTCCAGATTTGGTTATCTGTGGTTCCAGATTTACTCTTTTTGAGGTTCCAGGTTTGCCTTTCTAAGCTTCCAGTTTTGCCCGTCTCTGGTTGCAGATCTGCCCTTCTGAGGTCCTGGATTTGCCCTTCTAAGATTCAACATTTGACCATCTGAAGTTCCAGATTTACCCTTGTGAGGTTCCACATTTGGCCTTCTGAGATTCCAGGTTTGGCCTTCTCAGGTTTCAGATTTGCCCTTCTAAGGTTCCAGGTTTTACCATTTATGGTTCCAGATTTGCCCTTCTGAGGTTCAGATTTGCCCTTCTAAGGTTCCAGGTTTTACTATTTATGGTTCCAGATTTGCCCTTCTGAGGTTCCAGGTTTTACCATTTATGGTTCCAGATTTGCCCTTCTGAGGTTCAAATTTGCCCTTCTGAGGTTCCAGGTTTTACCATTTATGGTTCCAGATTTGCCCTTCTGAGGTTCCAATTTGCCCTTCTAAGGTTCCAGGTTTTACCATTTATGGTTCCAGATTTGCCCTTCTGAGGTTCAGATTTGCCCTTCTAAGGTTCCAGGTTTTACCATTTATGGTTCCAGATTTGCCCTTCTAAGCTTCCAAATTTGCCCTTCTGAGGTTCAGATTTGCCCTTCTAAGGTTCCAGGTTTGGCCCTTTAAGGTTTCAGATTTGCCCTTCTAAGGTTCCAGATTTTACCATTTAAGATTCCAAATTTGCCCTTCTAAGGTTCCAGGTTTGCCCTTCTGAAGTTCCAGGTTTGCCCACCTAAGGTTAGGTGTGGAAATACCACAGTCAGGAAGAGTCTACTGGCACATAATGAATTGAGGCTACATCTCCATGCAAGCCTGGCAGATAGGTCATGGCTTTGTCTTTGTCTAGGAGGAAAACCATGGAATAAAAGGCAGGTTTTCCCCAGCTGAAGTTCATGGCCACATCCTTTGCAGTTCTGGTCACTTCCCCTGTCATCTCTCCTGCATTTCCACCAATCTCTAGAGGGAGCTTACAGCTGGACAGAAATGAACACTTGTCTGCATCATTGCACTTGGGGCTGGGGCTGTTTGTTTGTTTCTACACATCTGAGATTTTTATTAGCCTGGTTTGGACAAAACAGCAATTTACTGTCCTCAGAGGCCAACTTTCTAACCCACCAGGGGGTTGTTTACCAAAAAAAAAGCTTATAGAGCAATGATGAATTGTTCCTGTTTCCACACATTTTCAGTCCTTGCCAACTCACTTTATTAAAGGCTCCACACACACACACAGAGTTCAAGTAAGCAATAAATGAGAAGATTTGCAATTTCAGTTTTCCATATTTAGAGGGGGATAAAAAAAGGGGGGGGGAAGCTGCAAATTTAGGGTGTGGGATTTTTACTCTTTGGTTTTTGAGTCTTGTGTTGTGGAGGCTGTTTGGGCTATGGAAACCTGAGTCAGGAAATCCACGAGGAGGTTTGGGAGTCTTTTCTTTCTTGCTTCTGAAGTTAACTCAGTGTTTGGTGCCAGATGCTTGTGACACACTGAGTGAGTAGGTACTACACCAACTTAGTATTCCAGAGGCATGATGCACTCCCTTAGTTTTGACTCTTGCTGTTTTCAGATCATTGTTTTCTGTCCAGATTTATTTTATGCAGACATGAGGAGGAAATGAAACCAACAGAGAGAGGTTGCTGCTGAAGAAACAGAAGACAAAAGTTGTATTCTCTTGCAAGATCAATTTGTATTCAGTTAGCTTAGGCAGCTCTGGTGCTCTCTAGGTCTTGAGTTGCTTCTATTAATAAGCAGCTCTCTAAGGAGGGGGGAAAAAAGAGTTTATTGCCCTCTGGAAAGAGCTTGAAGGGTTTCAGTGACTTGATCAGTTTTTCTCTGCTGTGTTTTAGGTGAGACCCACACAGTTCTGTAGAGTGAGAACAGTTGGGATTTAAGTCCTTTCCACATTACTGGAATGAAGTTTCTGCACCAGATCCAAACTGGTGTTCTAGAAACATGCTGCAAAGAAGTTCTCTGCTGCAATTCACTCTTGTATGTCTACCTTTGTAAGTCTTTCTTAAAAGGGCTTGAAGGAGAAGTTCTCTTTTTGGGGTGCTGTACTGGGAGTTCCAGTCCAGTGCCTGTTGATGGGCTGCATTTAAAGACCAGTTCTCTTCCACTTCTGATTTCTGCATCTGAGAAACCAGAGGGACAGGACAATACCTTTTGCTGGCTTTTATCCTGAAGTACAGAGCTGTGACACTGAACTCAAATGGATTATTGTCCTTCTTTTTTTGCTGTTGTTTTTGTTCTGAGAAGTGTTACCCCACTTTGCAGGTATGTGAGGATCCTGTGTGATTCAGGAGCACATTTCCAGAGGGTCCAGAGGTAACAATCAAAGGTGGTCAGAAGTAGATAGAGGTAATCTGTTAGAATCTGATCATTTTCACCCATTAGATACTTTCCTGAACTAGTGTATCAGTGAGGTGTGCAGAGACAGAAGAGCTTTATCTGGATATTGGATTTTAAGAGCTAAAATCCTTTGTGAGAAGGCAAACTGCTTTCTGAGCAGCAAAGAGGAGGGGTGAAAAAAAGAAGTTGAAAAGCCTTTGTAGCTCTAAGCTTTTTCTTCCTTGAAGGGTAGCACTAATGGTTAACAGCTTGGTACAAGGCAACACATGGGGTTAGTGCTCGTTGCACTGATCTCTTTGCAACCCTGTAATCTCTCTGCAGCATCTTAATTTAGTTCTCACTTTTCAATCTAACTCAGCTGCAGGAACAATAGAGCTCGTGGAGGATTTGGTTGCTTTGTTTGTTTTAGGGTTGGGTTTACTCCTTTATTTTCCTGTTTGTGATTGTTTCTTGATAATGTCTCTTTCCTCTGTAGGAATAAGCACAGATTAAATACAAACACCATTTTCTTTCTCCTCCCTCATTTAGTGGAAGTGGTTAGTTCTTTGAAATGCTGATGTTCTTCACAGGAGAGATGCAAAAGCATAGGACGTCTTCAACAGTCTCTGTTGCTAGTATGCTTAGATTCCAAATTGAGTGAGATAGATACCTAGCTAAGCTAGAAGAAACCTGCCTTAAACTACACTTGGGATTAAACCTAAAGCATCAGTTTCTTTCAAGGCATCAGAGGGGTTTGAACTCTGGGCTGCATTTTCTTCTTGCCCTCTTTTTCCCCCCTTTTGTTTATTTCCACACACCCCACCCCCCTTATCTTTATCTCCTTTCCCCCCCAGGCCCCATCATTTGCCATGCATTTATATTTCTGTTTGACTGGGGTCACAGAATAATTGAGGTTGGAAGGGTCTCTGGAGCTGACCTTGTTCAACCCCCATGCTCAAAGTAGGAGAGCAGGTTGCCCAGTCCATCCTGATTTTTAATACCCAAGAAGATGGAGACTCTTCCAACAGGGAAGCCTGTCCCAGCCATCCTCACCACATCAAAGTTTTTAGTCTGCTGAGATGGGATTTCTGCTGTTTCAGTTCCTGCCCCCTGCAGGAAGGGCTGGCTCCATCTTTGCCCCCTTCTGTCCAGTCGCTTTATACATCAGGGAGACCCCCCTGAGCCTTTTCCAGACAAACCAGCCCCATCACTTTCAGCCTGTGACACAGATGCTCTCATCCCTTCATCATCTTTGCAGCTCTTGGGAGTTGTTTTGGAATTTCTTCCAAGTAGCTGCACACACAAACCCCACTGCAGCAGCTTCTGTCCATGGGTAGTCTCCAAATCCACTCACAGGGTGATTTATGTCTCGCTTTAGCATCTCCTCCTCCCATGTGGCACCACTCTTTGCACTCAGTGGAAAATCCTTTCCTCCCCCATTTCTTTTGCAAGCAGAGTGCCTTCACTACCACAGAACCAGCAAGGTTCTGCCACATGCCAGGCTTCTCGGGGGTCTGTGCAGGGTCTTTGCTCCTTGTGTAGAGCAGAACGTCTGATGGGAACGAGGGGAGAGGAAGGGAGAGAGGGGTTTTCTTCCCTGATTTATGTGGTGTTTTGGGAGAAGGGGTGGGGGTGGAGGGAAATCAAAAGCTTTCTGTTTCCCCACAAAGAGTGGATGAAAAAGAAGGGAGTTTTTAACTGTGAGAGAGATTTGGCCAGGTCATGAGGGTCTGTTTTATTTCTGGATGCAGACACATAGCACAACTTCCCTGGAAATCCATGGGGATTGCCCACACATGGAGCAGACAAAGCTCCCCACCAGGAGCTGTTCTTAACACCACATGAAGAAAAAAGAAAGAAAGAAAAAGATGTGTGTTCCTGATGATTTCTCTGTCTTACTCCAGTTTGAGTTCAGTTGTCAGGCTCACAGATACTGTGGTCAAGTCTCTCATACTGAGAGATTAGTAGACTAGGTTATTGCAAATGGTTCTGGGTTCAGGTGTATCTTGAGTCTAAAAGGTGTGAATTTAAACTTTGTAAAGAAAAAGTAATAGCTGCCAATGCAGTCAGATATATTTTATAAGACTATGATGATCCCTATATGTCCCTTAAGGGATGAAATGTTATTGTTTTTAAGCTATGGTTTAAAAGTTTTTATATGAGGGCTTCAGTTGCTTCTTGGTCGCTGGGCTTTTCCCCTCCAGCCCCCAGGATGTGAGAGCACTGAGACTATTGCTGGTCTCTCTCTTGAGAGGAACCATGAAGCATTTTATATGCAAATAGAAGGGGAGCTTTGTGCACCCTGCAGGGATGGAGAGCGTGCAGGCGTTGGGAGCACCTGGTGCTCCTGCATCCCCTGCCACTTCCACGCCCACCAGAGTATGGAAAGTAGCTAATTTTCATTCCAATCGATTCAGTTCGAGTTTTGCTCACCAGGTGGAACCCAGTTTTGGAGGGTTCTCATCTCCAGTTATGGACATAATCTAAAACTCCATAGCATCTTGCTGACAGATAAGAGGGTTCAAGGCCAGGTGGTGCCTCAGCCGCATCAGAGGTCCCTAGGAAATAAGAGTCAGTTCAAAGAATTTGTGGCAATGTACCATAAAAGACCACCAAAATGTGAATGTTGTGGAATGCAGCAGTGCTTACTGCTCTGGGTTCTCCTTCACTCGCTGTGTGCCCGCCAGGTCCCAGCTGCAAATCTGGTTGCACTCAAAAGAGCTGAACGGGTTTCGTGGTGCTGCCAGCCCAGTGTGGCAACTCTTACCTACAGTCTTCCTGAGGGTTGCTGAAGTCCCCAGAGGAGTGATTTTGTTCGACCATTCGTTTAGCTGATGCATGCTTTTGATATCCTGCCCTACAACCAACTTCTTGGACAGCTTCTTTGCCCTGTTCCTTGTGGTGCCTTCGCTCTAGGTGCTGCCCCTACGGTGAAACCCCCTCCCACCCCCTGAAAAAGGGACAAGAGTAAGCTGAGAGGAAAGCAAGCAAACAGAAATGTGAATTAAGTTATTGTTGGGCTTCTTTGTGCATTTTAGTAGCAGTGAATCCCCCTTAACTGTGCCAGTCTCCAAGGTCACCAGCCATCTATTCCAGCCCTCATCTCATCCACACAGCTTCTCTTGCTGCTGCTGGCCCCGCAGCTAGTTTTACCTTGGCATGTTTATTGACCCTAACAGAATTGGGTTTGAGGTTTGTTTGGGGTGTTGGGGTTTTTTGTTGTTTTTTGTTGTTGTTGCTGTTGTTGTTTTGGTTTGGGGTTTTTTGTTTGAGTTTTGTTGGGGTTTTTTTTCCCCCCCCTGCTTTGTTTTGTTTTATTTGTTGGTTTGTTTTTGGGGTGGTTTAATGTATCCAATGTTTAAAAGCTACACTTCACAGTTGGGTTTGTTTTTTTTTCTATACCAACTCTCCTGGCTATTAGGTATTTTTCAGGACCCATAGTTCTTGGTGGCTATTTCTCTCTCTCTCTCTATATATATATATCTATATTTTTTGTGACTTTTTTCTGTTTGTAAACTCCAAGTGCCCGTTTCAACAATCATTTTTAGAGGGTTCCTTGTACTCAATGTGAATTCTTCTCCTTGGGTTCTTTCGACTCTGTTCTGAGCCTGTAGTGTTTGCTTTTTTGTGATCAATCTGTGTCCTGTATATAAATTCTGTATAGTTACATTGTATTGAAATACTAGCTTGTTTGATATAAGAAAGAGGGGGAAAAAAAAAAACAACAAAAAAAGAGGAAAACAAACAAAAAAGTTATGTATTGGGTAACTTTTTTTTTTTTGCTAGCCTGGTTGTTTAATCTTTAAAAAAAAAATAACAAAAAACAACAAACACAAAAAAAAAAAGGTCTAAAATACATTAAAAAAAGGAAAAAAAAAAAAAAACAAAACCAACTCTCTCCAAACTGGTCCCATGAATAGGTCAAAATGAAAGGGGGAATAAAAGAGGAAAAACAACAAAACAAACAAACAAAAAAAAAACCTAGTTTTGAGTGTCTTTGGATAGAAACATGAAGCTAAGATTTTTTCATTAAAATATTAATGTTTTATGGAGTGTATCTGTGCTTGGTGTCGTTCTTGAACCGGGAGCAGGCTCTTGTCTTCCAGGCCGAGAGAGCGGCTTTGCCCCTGCTGCTGTTCCCAGGTGGCAGCCCTCCGGAGCGGAGCTCTCGCCAGCCCTTTGCTTTGTAGTTGTGGTTGAGCGGGAGGAGAAGTCGGCCGTGGCTGGAGATGTCGCTGGGAGGAGGTGAGTGTAAAAAGAGGGGCGTGGAGTGGGGCTAGAGAAGAGAAGAGAATTGGAATGGAATGGAATGGAATGGAGTGGGAATAGGAATGGAGTGGGAATAGGAATGGAGTGGGAATAGGAGTAGGGATAGGTTAGGGATAGGAGTAGGAATAGGTTAGGGATAGGAGTAGGAATAGGTTAGGGATAGGAGTAGGAATAGGTTAGGGATAGGAGTAGGAATAGGTTAGGGATAGGAGTAGGAATAGGATAGACCAGGTTGGAAGAGACCTTCAAGATCATCGTGTCCAACCCATCAACCAATCCAACCCACCTAAACAACTAAACCATGGCACCAAGCCCCCCAGCAAGTCTCCTCCTGAACACCTCTAATGATGGTGACTCTACCACCTCCCCAGGCAGCACATTCCAATGGGCAATCACTCTCTCTGTATAGAACTTCTTCCTAACATCCAGCCTAAACCTCCCCTGGTGCAGCCTGAGACTGTGTCCTCTTTTTCTGGTACTGGCTGCCTGGGAGAAGAGACCACCCTCTGCCTGGCTACAACCTCCCTTCAGGTAGTTGTAGAGAGCAATAAGGTCATCCCTGAGCCTCTTCTCCAGGCTAAGCAACCCCAGCTCCCTCAGCCTTTCCTCATCGGGCTTGTGTTCCAAACCCCTCACCAACTTTGTTGCCCTTCTCTGGACACCTTCCAGCAAGTCAACCTCCTTCCTAAACTGAGGGGCCCAGAACTGGACACAGGACTCAAGGTGGGGCCTAACCAGTGCAGTGTACAGGGGCAGAATGACCTCCCTGAGGAGGCCATGAAGATGGTAAGAGGGCTGGAGAACCTCCATTGTGGGGACAGGCTCAGAGATTTGGGGCTGTTTAGCCTGGAGAAGGCTCTGGGGAGACTTTAGGGCTGCCTCCCAGTACCTGCAGGGACTACAGCAGAGCTGGGGAGGGATGTTTTACAGGGGCGAGGAGTGACAGGATGAGGGGTACTGGAATGAAGATGGAAGAGAGGAGATTTGGACTGGAGATTAGCAAGAAATTCTTTAGAGTGAGGGTGGGGAGCCCCTGGAACAGGTTGCCCGGGGAGGTTGGGATGCCCCCTCCCTGCAGGTGTTCAAGGCCAGCTTGGATGAGGCTTTGAACAACCTGGGCTAGCGGGAGGTGTCCCTACCCCTGGCAGGGGGTTGGAACTGGATGATCCAAACCATTCTCTGAATCTCTGGCGAGGGCTTTGGAGAGCATGAAGGTGGAGGTGCAAAGGCTTTGTGTCAGTCTCCCATAAAAGCAAGAATCTTGTTTCTTTGAAGACAGGCAGAGCCAGTTAGGAGCAGGCAGTGATGCTTAGCAGACCAGCACAAACCCAAAGCCTCTCTGACTGCATCTGAACATCATAAAGCTCAGACAGGACTGCTGCAGCCCTTACCTTTGATGGATGGTGAGGTCCAGGCTTGGAACTCGAGCAGACTTCTGCAAAGCACAACCATATGTTAGCATGAAACATCTTGTAACATCCTTTACAAAGCAAGTGCTGCACTACTGGAGTTCTTCTGTGGCTTCCTTCTGGCGTTTCAGCATTTCACTCCTGTCAGGAATGAAGCACTGTTTCTTCTGTACAGAGGAGGCAGCTGAAATGAGGTTGAACTCATAGCTACCAAGAGTAGTAGAGCAGGGAAAGGTTCCTGAATGTCTTGGTGAGAATGAAGCTGCTAAAGGAGACCTGGGTTGTGGATAAAGAGCCTTTCACAAGCTGCTCCTGCAGGCTGCATCTCCAGAGTGCTGAGTGCAACTCTGTCATCACCATTCCTGGAGCAGAGGTTGCTGTGAGCAAGCAGAGCAGGGGTAAGTGTGGACACTTCAGAGCTCAGAGATAGGAGTTTCAGGCCTCATCTGGGGCATCTGTTCACACTTTCTGCACGGGAGACCAGCACCCTGGAACAGCAGATTAGTATTTCCTGCTAATGGCCTTGATTTCCTTGGTTGCCTTTCAAAAATCCTCTAGAAATAAGCCACAGACACCCAGAGTGGCAAATGTCTGTTTAAAAGCCCATTCCAAAGGCTTGAGCTAATTGCTTTTGATCGTGGCTTGCCTTTGCCTCAGTCACAAGGTCTCGGGGTGAAGATTAGAGAGCAGCTCCTGGGGCATCTATTTGTGTGTCTCACTTGAACCTTTACCTCTGGTGGTGAAATCTGAGCTCCTCTGTCCACGTTGTGAGGTTAGGGAAGCTGCTTTTGCTCAGCTGCATGTGAAACTGCGTGGCTGTGCCACTGTCCCAGACTCCTGGACGCCACCCCACGTCTCAAACACGAGCCCTTGGATTTCTGTGGGAGTATCTTTGGGAATGCATCCGCTGCATCTGGCTGAGCTGCATTCCCAGTCTGCCATCAAGCTGCATGCTCAAGCCCTGTGTTTTGCAATGCTCCCATCACTTGGAAGGTAACAGTTTTTCCTCACCAAGTACTGCCTGTTCCCCTCCACATGCACGCACGCAGTCTCCATGTGCTCACTCAGAAGGAATTTTGAGCAGTGACCGTAAAAAAAAACATGGACTGACCAACTCTTGCCTTGCTGCTTCCCTCAGGAACAGCTGGGTCTGGTGTCTTCCTCTTGGTTCATTCCCATGAAGATGGTCGTGGGGTTGGAGCTATGGGGACAGGCTGAGAGAGCTGAGGCTGTTCAGCCTGGAGAAGTGAAGGCTCCAAGCAACAGAAGAGGATAGAATTAGAGTAGAGTAGAATAGAATAAGAATAGAATAAGAATAGAGTAGAATAAGAATAGAATTAGAATAGAATAGAATAGAATAGAATAGCATCAGAGTATCAGTCAGGGTTGGAAGGGACCACAAGGATCATCTAGTGAATAGAATAGAATAGAATAGAATAGAATAGAATAGAATAGAATAGAATAGAATAGAATAGAATAGAACAGAATTAAGCATGTTGCAAGAGACCTTTGAGGTCATTGAGTCCAACCTATCATCCAACACCATCTGATCAACTGAACAATGGCACCAAGCACCCCATCCAGCCTCTTCCTAAACACCTCCAATGATGGTGACACCACCACCCCTCTGGGCAGCACATTCCAATGGCCAATCTCTCGTTCTGGGAAGAGCTTCTTCCTAACATCCAGCCTGAACCTCCTCTGGCACAGCTTGAGACTGTGTCCTCTTGTTCTGGTGCTGGGTGCCTGGGAGAAGAGACCAACCCCCACCTGGCTACAACCTCCCTTCAGGTAGTTGTAGTTCAGAGGGCAATAAGGACTCCTCTGAGCCTCCTCCAGGCTAAGCAACCCCAGCTCCCTCAGCCTCTCCTCACAGGGCTGTGCTCCAAATCCCTCCCCAGCCTTGTTGCCCTTCTCTGGACACATTCCAGCAAGTCAACATCTTTCCTAAACAGAGGGGAGACCTTACAGCAACCTTCCAATACCTGGAGGGGTCTACAGCAGAGCTGGGGAGGGACTTTTGCCAAGGGCGGGGAGTGATAGGACAAGAAGGAATAGATTGAAGCTTGAGGAGGGGAGATTTAAACTGGTGAGTAGGAAGAAATTCTTTCCAGTGAGGGTGGGGAGACACTGGAACAGGTTGCCAGGGAGGTTGTGGATGTCCCTTCCCTGGAGGTGTTCAATGCCAGCTTGGCTGAGGCCTTGAGCAAGCTGGGCTGGTGGGAGGTGTCCCTGCCAACAGCAAGGGGTTGGAACCAACCCAAACCATTCTATGAATCTATGGCAGGAGCAAGGAAACCATGATGTGTTTATGGGCTGGTGGAGGAGGTGGCTCTCAATTCCAGGATCCTTTTTCTGTGAGTGAAGGCATTCTGACACACACAGAAGGAGAGAGGATCCCTCAGGGTTGGAGTCTGCATCACTGAAGGATACCAGGCTTTGGAGGAGCTAGGTGAATTACAGTCCCAGTCCACTGAGGCATTTAAAGAGTCTGCCTTTCCAGAAGTGTGTTTAAATCTCTCCTGAAGAGCTTATCCCTTTGGTGATCTCCCCTGCAGCTCCTCTGCCTCAGCAGGGTGTATTTTACAGCCTGTGTATGAAGGGGGTGCACAGACCTGCTTTAGGAGCCTTCCCTGCCCATAAACAGAGCTCTGCGCCGGGTCAAACACAACTGGCGAGAGAAGACCCCAAGGCGCGGGGCTAATAGGCAAGAGAGCTCAGCAAACCAAAACATTTCTGCAGGGTAGGGCTTCATCTCTCCCACAATTTCAGGGAGGAAAAAATAACCCAAAAAAAAAAAACCCAACATTTCCTAACAAACCCTTTTTACATAACTGCAGGGTCGCAGCCGTCAGCCTCGGCGCTGACGTGACAGCAATTACAAGCAAGAGTTATGCAACAGCCTCCTTGATTGAATCGAAATTAATACAGAGGGAAGAGAAAAAAAACAAGAGCCAAACAGAAAGAAAGGGCTTGGGTTGGCTTCTTCTGTTTGGAATACATGGAAAAGCCCCTGCTCAGCCTCTTCTTTCTTTTCCTCTCTTCTGGCAGTTTTGAGTGGTGAAGGCAGCGCTGCAAAGTGTGCAAAACAAGCAGGGAATGGGTTGGGTTGGAAGGGACCCCCTCTGCCATGGGCAGGGACACTTCCCACCAGCCCAGGTTGCTCAAGACCTCATCCAGCCTGGCCTTCAACACCCCCATGGATCCACAGTCCATCCACAGCCTCCCTGGGCAACCCTCACCTAGTCTCCAGTGTAAATCTGCCCTCCTCAACAGAAGAGAAGGCTTCAGGGGGAGCTTAGAGCAGCCTTCCAGTATTTGAAGGGAGAGCAGGAGAGGAACTGCTTAAAAAGACATGTAGTGACAGGGCCAGGGGTGATGGCTTCAAACTGGAAGAAGCTGGATTTAGATCAGAACTTATCAGGAAATTTTCCCCCCTGAGGGTGGTGAGGCCTTCATCCTCCTGGTACCACCCTTGAAGTACTGGTCCCTGGTGGTAAGGTCTCCCTTAAGCCTTCCTAAGGCTGAACAAGCCCAGCTCTCTCAGCTTTCCTTCATAGCTGCCTGCTCAGCTGTGATGGATTTGTCCTGGATTCCCTGGTTTGCCACCAGCAGACATTGGACAAGTGACTCCAGCCCCAGCAGCCTTCTTGCTGAGGGGTAGAAGCTGATCCTGCCTTAGCTGTTGAGTTTCCCAAGGCACTCTCATTTACACTTGGCTTTCCTGGGCCAGTAACTCAGTGTTGTGTGTTACCCTAGGCTGCTGGTAGGTGACTTGATGATCTCTGAGGTCTTTTCCAACCTTATTGATTCTATGACATGAAGAGTGGGGTGTGTGCAGCCATCCCATTGTCCTCACTTGCCTTTCCTGCTTCCTTCCATCTCTGGCTGTGGATTCTAAAGGAGCAAGGAATAAAGGGGAAGCTCACATGGCCTCTGACATCTCTCCAAGCCAGAAATAAAGTGCTGGGAGGTTCAATTTTATGTTTTACTTAGCCTTCCCCTCTGGAGACATGAAAAGAATTATAGGAGCTTGATCTATAGCGTGGCTAGGCAGCTGTGATGGGTGCTTTATTAAAGTCTACAGTAATCAGGCTAACACAAACCAGAACCTTTCCCTGTAGCTTTATAACCCTTTAAAAAGTGATGGATGTTTTGCAGAAGGAGGAGGGGGGGTGGGGGGAAAGCAGTAGGTGAGGTCAAACTGCACAATGTGATAACCAGGACAATTAATAGCACTTAATGTGACCTAGCAAGCTCTTGGCTCCTCAAATATGAGAGAGTTCATAATCTAGAGCAGATTGCCTTACAAGCATGGCTCTCATCAAGAGAGTGGCTATAGAGGCCTCAGGACAACAAAGCTGCTCCATGGAGATGAAGCTTTTTGCTGTCTGTGATGTTCTGAGTAGTGTTTTGCTACTGGTTTGCCCCTCTTTGTCTCGGTGCAAAGGAGCAGTGCAGCTCTGGGGGGAGGGAGCTGGGTTCCTTTCTTTGCAGAGCTGGCAGCTGGACTCTGGTGGCATCGGTGCCTTTTCCCCATCAGCTGCCATTTGTGCCAGTTCAGTGAATCAGCTGCAGAGCTGTAACTGGGCACGACCTGGTTTTGTCTTTATTGCTGGGTGATGATGCCAGAAAGCCTGCAGCTTGAATTCCCATCTCGAAGTGGGTGTGCAGGACCCATGCTCTGGAAAAGCCTTCCTTTTGTTTGCTGTCCAACACAGGCACTCTGGGCTGGATCTTGGAGAGACAGAGAGTCTAACAGCACAGAGTGTGACTTGCTTGACATAGCAGGGCACGTTTTCCTCTGCTTCAGCACCTTGGCTGTTGTGATGCCTTCATTAACCTGGGACATTCCATCTCCTAAGGTGCCCGCTAGCAGACCAGGCAGCTACTCAGACCCGTCTTCTTTCCTAAAGCCAGAGCAGGAGCCATACCTCAGCAGGGAGAGGGAAGAATCAAACTCCAGCAGGAGGAACCAAAGGGGCAACTCCTGCTGACCAAACCTCACTCTTAGCAGGATGTGAAAACCCAACCTGCTGGCTCTCTTTCCCACCTCGATCTGTGCAGGCACTACAGGCATGAAGTCCACTCTCCATCTCCTCACGGAGCAACTTTACTGTGGCTCTGTCTCACACAGGGGCCAGCCACATCATTTCAGGGCTTCTTATGCTGTGAGGTTGGCACAGAAGTGTTCTAGTGCACTCAGAGGCTGAGCTCTCCATGCCTGCAATCATTTCTATGCACAAAATTCCTTGCTGTGGCCTTTTTTTTTTCCGGTCAGAGCTGTCAAGTGCATTCTCCTCTCTCGTTAGAGCTAACTTTAGCCTTAAACTCCTGAAGGGAGCCGAGGAGGAGGAAGGAGTGGAGCTGGGGTTTGCTGCAAAGTGTCTCAGAAAGCAAATGAGTGGATTATTGTAATTATCCCCAGAGCAAGAATTTGAAAGCCACAAAATGGGGGCAAATTTTTACTGCAGCTTTCTCATTTCCCGAGTAAGTTGCGCTCCGAGTCGGTGATTCGAAGACAGACTTCTGGAGGGGGGAGGGTGGGGGGGTGGCAGAATATGGGTTGGAAATCACCTCCTGAAAATGTCTCTGGTTGGGTTTTTTTTTTGGTCCATGATACACCTTGCTGTTAAAGGGTTTTTCTTCCTGCCTTGGAAGACCCTTAAAGTGATTTCAGAAGCTTTTAACGCTTCCTAAAGAGGGTGCAGCTGCTTTGCAGGACTCTGGCTTAGCCCTTTTGGCAGGCTTGGGAAGCCAGCACTCCCTTGCTGGCATTCAAACCATGTTTGGCAGTTTGGCTTTGGGGCAGAGGGGTTTTGTCACAGCTCTAAAGGCTGGAAAACAAACCCTTCGTTCCCCCTGGGAGAAACGAACTGCACTGGAAGATAGCAGCCCACCATCAAAGTGCATCGAGAGGGGCAGGTCTTTGCAACCCCCACCTCCCCCCCCCAAGATGTAGTCCTGTTGCCATAACCAGGGAGCAAAATGCTTCCCCTCCATGGTTCTATTTATAGCCAATAAACAGAATAACATCAGAGCAGGAGAGAAGCTGGGCAAGGTAAATAGCATCAGCATATTGGCAGAGTTTAGATTCCTGTCCTGGAAGAGTGTCCCTAGCTAACCAATCCCCTTCATTACACAGCTTGAGACTCTGTCCTCTTGTTCTGGCACTGGTTGCTTCTCCCAGGCAACCAGCACCAGAACAAGAGGACACAGTCTCAAGCTGTGCCAAGGGAAGTTTAGGCTCCAGGTGAGGAGAAAGTTCTTCCTAGAAAGAGGAATTGGCCATTGGAATGTGCTGCCCAGGGAGGTGGTGGAGTCCCATCCCTGGAGGTGTTCAAGAGGGGATTGGACGTGGCACTTGGTGCCATGGTTTAGTAATCATGAGGTGTTGGGTGACAGGTTGGACTTGCTGATCTCTGAGGTCTTTTCCAGCCTTATTGATTCTATGATTACCCTGGGGTCCAGCAGCCCTGAGGGAGAAAAGGCAGATCTTGTGAAGCACAAACCAGTTCTGCTGTCACCTCCCCAGCCCACTGCCCTTAAACAAAGCAGCCACATTTCTGCCTAACCTTGTGGTGAAGGAACTTCAGGCCTCTCAGCCCAGGCTGAATTTAGCCTGGGTTTGGGTTGTTTTTTATCTCTCCAGAGGTGTTTCATTAGCTCAATTACAAGTGACATGTTCCACTGTGTGCTGCTGACTGAAAAAAAACCACCACCTCAGCCAGCCTAAATCCCTCTCCAAATAGAATCCAATTAACCTCAGGCTCCCCCTTCCTTTAATCCCCCATGCCTCATGACTTCTTCACAGCCACACCTTTTAAAGAAGACCAAGGTGAACCACCTGGGATAAGTACATGCTTACCAGCTGAGATGCTTGTGCTGGATTCTTTGGGTTGGTTGGCCTTGGGTGGATGCTGTTGTTCAAAAAGCAAGAGCCTGTGTTTGATCTGAGAGTGTCCAGGGGCAGTTCTCCACCAGCTGGGCAAGAGGCTGTCCCTGGATTTGAGGCTCTTCCTCTGCCTCACTGCTGTCTGTAAAAGACAAGCAGTGATCCTCAGTAAGATGTTGTGATGGGATGAGGGGGAATGGATTGAAGCTTGAGGAGGGGAGATTTAGACTGGAGGTTAGGAAGAAATCTTGCCAGTGAGGGTGATGAGATGCTGGATGGGTTGTGGATGCCCCCTCCCCAGAGGTGCTCAAGGCCAGGTTGGATGAGTCCTTGAGCAGCTTGGGCTGGTAGGAGGTGTCCCTACCCATGGCAGAGAGGTTGGAACTGGATGATCTTTGAGGTCCCTTCCAACCAAAGCCATTCTATGAACCTATGTGGAAAGGTTGAACGTGTCGGATGCAGGCTGTGTACCTGCAGAGACCACCCAAGGACATCAGCTGTTGTTGGGAACATGCTTGCTGGTGAATCATTTTGCTTATGTGAACTTGGACTGCTGGTTGAGCATTGTTTTGGAGGTGCTTGAGGTGCCTGGGTGTTGCAGTGGCTTCCTGCTCGGGGCTGAGCGCTGCCCTAGATCCATTAATGTTTTGGCAGCGGTGCTGCCTCGGTGCTGTTGTCAAGACAGTTAGATGCTGAAGTCATCAGTAAGATACACAGCCCTGAATGGATGGCTTGGATCAGTGACCTACTTTAACACAAGTGTCTTGCACAAGGCTGACCTTCTCCCCACAGTCCTAAGCAGCATTGTCTTGGACGTGTGTTGAGGTCTTCCTGGCAAGGCAGTGAGTCCATCAGCTGGGGCCAGGGTTTGGAAACCCTGAGAGCAGCCCCTGCAAAGTTCTCATGTTGTCCTTTGTTTTTTCTTTCCCCACCCTGTTACAGAATCACCCAGGTTGGAAAAGACCTCAGGGATCATCAAGTCCAACCCATTACCTAATACCTAACACCTCCTGGCAACTAAACCGTGGCTCCAAGTGCCACATCCAGTCCTTTACTGAGCACCTCCAGGGATGGGGACTCCACCACCTCCTGGGCAGCACATGTGTCCACAGCCCATGTCCTGAAGAGCTTGATCTCCCTGTGAAGTAGTGGTGGGATTATTGCTGGAATTTGTCTGCTTGCATGCTCAAAGAGGCTCTGGATCTGGGTTGAGATTTAGGCTGCAGCCACTCAGAGAGTGGCATAAATGCTGAGGACCCAACTGACTGATCGGCACAAGTTCATAGATTCATGGATTCATGGAATGGTTTGGATTGGAAGGGACCTTACAGACTAGCTAGGTCCAACCCCCCTGCCATGGGCAGGGACACCTCCCCCCAGCCCAGGTTGCTCAAGGCCTCATCCAATCTGGCCTTGAACACCTGCAGGGAGGGGACATCCACAGCCTTCCTGGGCAACCTGTTCCAGTGCCTCCCCACCCTCACTGGCAAGAATTTCTTCCTCATCTCCAGTCTCAATCTCCCCTCTGCCAGCTTCAATCCCTTCCCTCTCATCCTATCACCGCAAGCCCTTGCAATGCACACACCATGCCCAGGACACTGTTTGGAGGGCTGGGGAAGCCCAGGCAACCTGCAAGCCCAGCACTCTGCTTCGAGGCACCCAAGCCACCCAGGAGGTAGAAGGAACAGAGGCTGCCCCTCCCAGAGCAACCTCACAAGCCCCAGGTTGCTCAAGGCCTCATCAAACCTGGCCTTGAACGCCTCCAGGGAGGGGACATCCACAGCCTCCCTGGGCAACTTGTTCCAGTGTCTCCCCACCCTCACTGGCAAGAATTTCTTCCTCATCTGCAGTCTCAATCTCCCCTCCTCAAGCTTCTTTCCATTGCCCCTCATCCTATCACTCAAACCCCTTGTCAAAAGACCCTCCCCTAACTCTCCTGTAGCCCTCTTCAGGTACTGGAAGGCTGCTCTAAGCTCCCCCTGGAGCCTTCTCAGCCTGGGGTATGGGCTTACACCCCATAAACTGAGGAGCACAGTAAAAGTCATGCAGAAAACCTCAATCTCTTCCAACAAGGATGCTCTGTGTGTTTTGTGGGTCTTGGATCAGCCTGATCCAACTCAGCATTCCAGCCCAAGCTAGTTTTGGAAGCCTTGCTACAAAGCAGCACCATAAAACTTGTTTGGTTTCACTTTTTATTCCTGTAGGGCTTGAGCAGCCTGACAAGTGCTTCCCAAGAGCCTGCTGGGTGGACTCACAATTTCCTGCCCAAAAGGAGGGAGTTTGCTATGTGGGACAGACCAGAAAAGCAGGCATCTGTCCTGGGAAGGCTGGCAGGCTCTGGATGGGGTTGGGATGAGTGCAGCACGGGCAGAGATCTCCAGACTGGTGTGTGTCTGGGTTTCATTCCTGCCTGCATCTGGGCAGCTTGCTGAGTGCTGCAGCAGGATGAGTGCCCTGTAACTTGAGCCTGTGCTTCACTGCAAGGAGAACTAGTCTGGTCAGGCTTGCTCACACAATTATCCAGCTGCTCTCTTCCTACAGCATCTCTCTTAATCCTTCTTTTGGCCTTTTTTAGCTTTAAATTTTTCCTTCCTCCCCTGTGCTGAGCATTTATCTTTCCTATCACCAGTGGTCCCAGCAGCCTTCAGACCAAGCTGACATCTCCTTGTCATGCATAACAACAACCTTCTCCTCCCAGCTCTCTTGGCTGCTGGCTGAGCTCAGGCAGTTTCTCTGCTCTGGGTTTTACTGTGGGTAGCAGTGGGCCTGATCCCAACCCTGATCTAAGCCTGCCTAGAGCTGCTTTCCAGTCTCTTGAACCAGAATGAAGTGTTCACAGGGCTTTTGTCAGGGGTGACCCATGCCCCTTGATGCTTTGGGCTGTTTGCTGTTCTCACAGCACTGAACAAGGCTTTGATCAGCCTGGGCTGGTGGAAGGTGTCCCTGCCCATGGCAGGGGGCTTGGAACTAGATGATCTTTAAGGTTCCTTCCAACCTAAACCATTCTATGAATGATTCTATGAGTCTATGATTCTATGAGTCTATGATTCTATTCCAGATGACCTTTGGAGGTCCCTTTCAATCCAAACCATTCTTGGTCCCTTCCAACCCAAACCATTCTTGGTCCCTTCCAACCCAAACCATTCTATGATTCTGTGGCTTATGATTCTATGACTCTGTGTGTGGTACTTTGGTGGTCATGGTGGTGTTGGGTTGATGGTTGCACTTGGTGGTCCTAGGGATCTTTTCCACCCTTAATGTTTCTAGGCTAACCTTTACCTTCCTTCCTAGAAGCATACAGGAGCCCACAGGGCTGCTGTCGTGTGGCTTTAGCCCATTCCTTCATGTCATGTGTCCAGTTCTGGGCCCCTCCATTTAAGAAGGATATTGAGACACTTGAAGGTGTCCAGAGAAGGGCAATGAGGCTAGGGAGAGGTCTGGAGCACAGCCCTGTGACAGAGGCTGAGGGAGCTGGGGTTGCTTAGCCTGGAGAAGAGGAGGCTCAGGGGAGACCTTCTTGCTCTCTCCAACTCCCTGAAGGGAGGTTGTAGCCAGCTGGGGGTTGGTCTCTTCTCCCAGGCACCCAGCACCAGAACAAGAGGACACAGTCTCAAGCTGCACCAGGTGAGGAGAAAGTTCTTCCCAGAAAGAGGAATTGGCCATTGGGATGTGCTGCCCAGGGAGGTGGTGGAGTCCCAGTCCCTGGAGGTGTTCAAAAGGGATTGGATGTGGCACTTGGAGCCATGGTTTAGTTAGTCAGGAGGTGTTGGCTGATAGATTGGACTTGATGATCTCTGGGGTCTTTTCCAACCTTATTGATTCTATGATTCATTTTCTCTTGGAGATGTTTTGTTCCTGCCTATCCCCTTCAGAGGTCAAGTGCTTGCAAGGGGGAGGTCAGGCTGTTGTCCCCCACGCCTGCCCTGCGCACCAGGGGGTTTGGTCTGTGCTAATAGCACCGAGCAGGCAGAGCCACCAGGAGATCAGGCTGGGGTTGCTTGGGTTGCCTTTTTTTTTTCCCCTTCTTCTTCTTGCTTTTAATAACAGTTTACTATTCTGTAAGTGCATGTAAAGCACATGCCCTATTCCCCCAGCCAAGGAGCTTGACAGCTTGTCAGCAAGAACTACCATAGGTCTGGAGTGACTGATTTATACAAGTAGAAGCACACGTGCCAAGTCCTGGCAGCAGCTTGCTCCTTCTCTTCTCTCTTTTTTTTTCATAACAACTTGGCAACCCTCTCTGTTCTCCTTCATCCAAACTTTTGCCTTTTATAGTCTTTGAATAAAGCCTTTTATTATTCCCCCCCCCCCCCCCCGTAATGTATGTAGCAGTTTCCCCTCCCTTCTCCTTCTCCTTATCTGAATTGGCCACAGGACAGAAGATCTTGGCTTCCCAACAAGCAGATCTTGACTGAGTGAGCACAATCACAAACCTGATTTCACAGGGACTTGGTGTTTGTGTGAGTCAGGGCTTCATAACAGCTTCTTACCTGTGCTCTGACAGCCCTGTGCTCATAGGATCATGGAATGGTTTGGGTTGGAAAAGACTTCCAAGTCCAACCATCAACCCAACACCACCATGGCCATTAAACCATGTCCCAAAGTGCCATGGCCACACATTTCTTGAACACCTCCAGGGATGGGGACTCCACCACCTCCCTGGACAGCCTGTTCCAGTGGCTGACCATAGGATGAAAGGCAATGGATTGAATCTTGAAGGGAGAGATTTAGACTGGAGAGTAGGAAGAAATTCTTCACAGTGAGGGTGGGGAGACACTGGCACAGGTTGCCCAAGGAGGTTGTGGATGACCCTCCCTGGAGGTGTTCAGGTTGGATGAGGCCTTGAGCAGCCTGGGCTAGTGGAAGGTGTCCCTGCCCATGGCAGAGGGGTTGGAACTGGATGATTTTTGAGGTCCTTCCAACCCAAGCCATTCTAGGACTCTATGCTTGTGCTTTAGTGGGCATGGTGGTGGTGGTCTGATGCTTGGACTTGTTGATCTCAGAGGTCTTTTCCACCCTAAATGATTCTAGGATGGAACTCAACCTTCCTTCCTAGAAGCATGCAGGGTCTCCCCTGGCTGCTCTCAAGTGTTACTGAGAGTGATTCTCAGGTTCTCCACGTGGAGCACCAATTCATCTGCACATCCAGGTGGGAATTCTTACCCACAAGCATATACCCAAGAGCAAACCACTCTGTTTATTTAATATGAACTCCAAGCTGGATCCAAACTGGATTAGGTGAGAGGGCTTCTTGCCTTCCTGTATCTCAGGTATAGCTCATACACAGCTGTGCAGCCACGAGGCTTCGCAGACAGCAGCATTCTCAAGGCACAGACAGTCCCTCACACATAAGCCTATAGATTTATGGTTTGTTGTGTGAGTGGAAAACAGCTGCTGCAGGCTAATCAAATACAGCAGAAGATTTAATGCAAAATATTGAAAAACACTGTCTGGTAGGAGGGTGAAATCCTCCAAACCATGCTGGGCCGATGGCCCCGGGCCAGCACGGGCAGATTCGCACCTGGCCACCAGAAACGTCAGCGCCGGGTCTGGAGGAGGCTGCTGCGCCCTTCGTGGGCTGCCAGGCACAGGGGCTGGAATGGAGCTCGGCCCCACAAAGAATCTCCATCAGGCTGGGGCTGTGGTTTTGCAGGGGCACGCAAGCAGGGCTGGGCTGCTAGGAGAGGAGAGGAGGCCAGCTCGAGCAGGACGCTGGCAGAGCAGGTTGAGCTTCTCGCTTCTGGCTGCCTTCCGCCCGTCTTCTGTGGACAAATGGAAAGCTTCTTCCTCCAGGGCTGTCAGTTCAGCACCTTCCACCAGGGCTGCTAAAGGCTGGAAGGCTTGGAAATAATTAACTGCAAAGGAAAGAATTTCAGCTCAGGTTTCTGCTGCCTGACGACACAGGCAATTTATGATGCCACAAGGAGCTGGGCTTGGGATTATTTCTATGTAACTCCCAACGCTGCTGCTTGGCAGCTGAGTGACTGTGCTGGAAGTGGCTGAGCTAGATTAATGCCTCATGGATTTCAGCTCTAAACTTCCACCAGTGTGGAGTTTGAGGGCTTGGCTTAGCTGAGCACAGACTAGAGCTGCAGCTGCAGCACTTGCAGTGTCCTCATCTCCCTTTCCTGGTGCTGCTAGGTGGGACTTGTCAGCACAGCTCTCCCCATTCTTACCTAGCAGCTATGATCTCATCCACCTCCAAAGGTGAGACTACAAAAGGCTGGGCTGTGAATGGAGCATGAGGTTGGTCTTCAGAGTGTCCATCCCATGAAACCCTGGCTTGGCAGCCTCAGGTGGTCTGTGCTGCTGCTCTTTCTCTCTGGAAGGTGAAAGGAGCTTCCTGGGTGATAAGCAGAGAAGATGTGATACCTGAGCAGGGCACTCAGATGTCACAGCTGAGGACACAGGGCAGGTGTGTTTTGCTCCTGATTCCTTTGTAGGTGGCACAATCTTCAGCCAGGATCTTACCCCCAGTTATTCCTGGATCTCTCCTACCCACACATGCTGTGAACACCTCCCTGTCTTTGAGATCATCAGGTGAACAGTGCTGTTCAATCTGCCCATTGCAGTGAGACACCAGCTGCACAGCTCCATGTTGGTGAACCACCAGCTCTGACTCATGGCTGATGGGTTCCACTGCCAAGGAGCCCTTGCTCCCTTTCTCCGTGGGCAGACAGCCCTGGGTGGCAGAGAGTACACACTGAAATGAGCCTTCCAGGGCCCTGAGAAGCATCTGTTCCTTCCAGATGTTCACTCTTCTCATTGTTTGTTAGGTTTGAGGACAGGAACCCCCTTCAGTTATGTGAGGCACTGGCTGTTCTCAGATGTCCAGGAGAGTCTGCGTGGCTGGGGGGAGAGCTGACTCCGTGTGACACCAGCAAGGAGCAGAGGCAGAGGTTTCATGCTTTTGGGGAAGCACTTGAAAAGCCCTTTGAGCTCTGGCTGATCTCCATTGTTCCTGTGCTTTCCCGCAGCAGGAGGAGAGAGGAAGAAGAGAGAGAGGCAGGAGAGCAGAGATGAGAGTTAGAACTGGAAGCTTTTCCCCTGCTCAGGCGAGCTTGGCAGAATCCATCGTGGCAAATGGAGCTGGATGCAGCCAGGCTTAAGCTTGGCTCAGATCTTAGACCCAGCAGAGCCTCCTTAGATCTGCAGGAGCTTTGTGAGGAGATGAATGCATTTCACTGAACCAGACACAAGTGCATTCAGCTGGGGAACAGGGCAGGGGGTAGCAGTGCCCAAATTTGAGGCCTTTTTACCCACAGCCACTTTCTGTCTTTGATTTTTTAACAGGCTTATTTTCCTCTGCTGCTATGCATCATAAAAGACTTTTGGAACCAGAGAGGCATTACAAGCTTTGACCTGTTAATTTAGGTAAGCTGAGGCACAAAGCTCCTAAATAACACTGACAGAGCTGCCAGTAAAGGCTGAGCAGAGCTGAGTGCTGGAGCTGGAGCGTGCTGGATTCCACCTAATACCTTTAATCCCCTCCTCTCCCAGCACACTGCATGTCAGCACCGTGTGGGCCATTTGCAGAGGGTCATTTGGATCTCTCTCTGTCATTGTACCCCAGTTCAGGGGTGGGGAGTTTGAGCTGCAGGGTTGCCACCTGAGGTTCCTTTCTGATGGAGACAATCCTAAGTGCAGTGATACCTGAAGCAGGCTTGACCTGAGGGATAGAGGTAGTGTGGCTTTGTTTGTATGAAAGCAAGCCAGGAAGGGACTTTTACAAGGGACCTGAGGGATAGAGGTAGTGTGGGTTTGTTTGGCTGTATGAAAGCAAGCCAGGAAGGGACTTTTACAAGGGCTTGGAGTGATAGGGTGAGGGAGAATGGATGGAAGCTTGAGCAGGGGGGATTTAGACTGGAGATCAGGAAGAAATTCTTGACAGTGAGGGTGGGGAGGCACTGGAACAGGTTGCCCAGTCTGTGGATGTCCCCTCCCTGGAGGTGTTCAAGGCCAGGTTAGCTGAGACCTTGAGCAACCTGGGCTGGTGGGAGGTGTCCCTACCTATGGCAGGGGAACTGGATGAGCTTTGGGGTCTCTTCTAACCCAAACCATTCTATGATTCAATGAATCTATGAATTCAACCAGGTGCAGACTAGAGCAAGGCCAGAGTAGAAACCTGACCTTATCTAGAGCAGTGCCCCTTCAGCATATCCCTCCCACTGAAGGAAAACACTTTGCAGCCCCCAAGCTTTCCCACTCAACACTTTCCCCTGCACCAGCAGAAAAGCTCTGTTGAAACCAAAAAAAGTCCTTTTCAATTCAAGATTTGAAATGTTTTGTTCCTGACAGTGAGTCAATGATTTTCCAGTCCCTCCCCCACAATAAACAAGTGCAGGCTGAGTGTGGTCCAGAGGAAAATGTGAGTTACACATGTCCTGGCCACATGCTTCTCCTGTACCAATGATAACCATATGGTGGCTTTCAGACCCCAGCTCTCCAAAGGAGGAGAAGTGTTAGTGAGAGTCAGTGCAAGCACAGCACCCAGACTTGCCTCTAAGCTGCTTGCAAGTGTCCAGCAAACACCTTCACAGCCTGGTCCAGTTGTAGTAGCTCATTTTGTGCTTCAGCTTCACCTGAGCTGAGGAGGATTGGGCTGAAGACCTTGGCTGAGATACCTCTGGAGTACAGGAACCCTCACATAACAATCTCTTGGCACTGAGCCCACAGCTCCTGTTGCACTTCCCTGCTCCAGCACTTTGCCAGGAAGGGACCTTTTACAAGGGCTTGTAGTGATGAGAGGATTGAAGCTTGAGGAGGATACATTTAGACTGGAGAGTAGAAAGAAGATCTTGACAGTGGGGGTGGGGAGATACTAGAACAGGTTGCCCAGGGAGGTTGTGGGTGTCCCCTCCCTGGAGGTGCTCAAGGCCACGCTGGATGAGGCCTTGAGCAACCTGGGCTGGTGGAAGGTGTCCCTGCCCATGGCAGGGGCTTGAAACTGGATGATCTTTAATGCTGCTCATCTTCTGTGTCAGCACAAAACCTGCAGTGTCTGTCCTGGGAAGGCAATGAGATGGGCTGGGGAAGCACAGAGATGGGCTTTGGGCTACTTTCAAGATTTAGGGGCAAGCCAAGTGCAGTAATTACATTCTGACTTTGGCATTCACTCATTTAGGATGCCAATACCACCTCCCATCCTTAGCTGGAGCACCCCATCGATTGCTTGCCAAATCTGGGGAGTATATAGAAGCAACCATGTCCCCAAACCAGCGCCAGCTCACTATACTCTTCCATCATACTGCCTGCACACCATGCATGCAGAGCTGTCAGTTCCTCCTGAGTTAGTATCAGGTGATAGGACAAGAAGAAATGGCCTCAGGCTCTGCCAGGGGAGGTTTAGGTTGGAGGCTGGGAATGATTTCTTTGCTGCAAGAGTGGTCAGGCATTGGAAGAGGCTGCCCAGGGGGGTGGTGGAGTCCCCATCCCTGGAGGTGTTCATGAAGTGTGTGGCCATGGCACTCTGGGACACGGTTCAGTGGCCATGGTGGTGCTGACTAGTGGACTTGATGATCTTGGAGGTCTTCTCTACTCAGAATCATTTCATCATTCTGTGAGTCTGTCACCACCATGTCCTGCAGAGTAGTAGGAAATCTGAAGCCTAGATATCCCAGACAATTTCATTCCTGTCACAACCTAAACACCTGGGAAGACTGGGGCATGGGAGGAGGCAGACATGAGGAAGGAAATTGGTGTAGAGCCCTCTCACTTTGAGCCTGGTGTTTTAGTTTCCCTTTCCCCAGGCTGGCCCTGCCCTTTGCTCCCTCAGTGTGGGAGATCTGCCCATGGACACTTTCCCATTCCTCTTTGAAAACAGCTGGGCCCTGCAAGCACTCCATATCTCAGTCCTGCTTCCTTCTTTTGAGCTACGAGGGGAGCAAACAGGAGGAGGTTCATTGATTACTTTGAGGGTAAAGCCTCAGCTAGGCAACCTTTATTAAAGCCAAGCTCCAGCCAGGCAAGCTTCGCTCAGGCAGCAGTTTGCAGGAACTTGGCAGAGGTCTGCCTGCATTTCAGAATCCTTGTCCTTTTTCTAGATGAAAGCCCTGCAGAAGGATTTGTTTTTCAGACAGAAGGCAAGCCAAGTTGGTGATTTCATCCCAAGGCAGGCTGTGTCAAGCTGGTCCTATTCAAACACGCAGGAAATCAACCCTGGAGCTCGTTCAGAAATGAGGATGGAGAGTGGGGGTAGAGAGGGGGGCCCTGAGGAGGACAAGATCTTGGATTCTGAAGCAGAGCTCAGAACAAGCAGGGAAGATGCCTGCTGTCAGTGTAGTGCTGTGGGGACCCATCCTTCACCCTTTGAAGGATTAACTGGCAGGGTTTCAAGCAGCATTTCTTCATTTCCAGCTCTTCCAAGAAGCTGTCCCATCTCTGTCCTCATGGAGGGCCGTGCACAGCATCACTCTGACAAGAGGTCAGGTGGCTACCACGGGCAAAGGCAGATTTTCCCAGAGTCCCTTCCCTTCACTAGTTGTTTTTTTCCTGTTGAAAGCAGTCCTTGTCTAATTAAAGCAGTTGCTTTTCTAGGTGTAAATGTGGACTACTGAGGAGAGAAGGAGAGTGAGCTCGCTCTGAACATGGGAATGGGGAGAGGGGAAAGGAAAAGAGAGTCTTGTAAGGTTGTTCTTTACAAGCTGTTATACTCAGCTCCACTTCAACATTTGTAGAGCAGCTATATAGTTTCATAGCTTCATAGTTTCATAGTTTCAGTTAGGGTTGGAAGGGACCACAAGGATCAGCTAGTTCCAACCCCCCTGCCATGGGCAGGGACACCCCACACTAGATCAGGCTGCCCACAGCCTCATCCAGCCTGGGCTTAAACACCTCAAGGGACAGGGCCTCAACCACCTCCCTGCACAACCCATTCCAGGGCTTCACCACTCTCATGGGGAAAAGAACTTCCTCCTCACATCTAGCCTGAATCTCCCTACCTCCAGCTTCATTCCATTCCCCCTAGTCCTATCACTCCCTGATAGCCTGAAAAGTCCCTCCCCAGCCTTCTTGTAGCCCCCTTCAGATACTGGAAGGCCACAATGAGGTCACCTGGGAGCCTTCTCTTCTCCAATCTGAACAGCCCCAACTCCTTCAGTCTGTCCTCACAGCAGAGGTGCTCCAGCCCTCTGCTCCTCCTCGTGGCCCTTCTCTGGACACCTTCCAGCACCTCCAGATCCTTCTTGTAATAGGGGCTCCAGAACTGGAGGCAGTACTCCAGGTGGGGTCTCACCAGGGCTGAGTAGAGGGGGAGAATCCCCTCCCTTGACCTGCTGGCCACACTTCTCCTGCTGCAGCCCAGGCTCTGATTGGCTTTCCGGGCTGCAAGTGCACCCTGAGAGCTCCTGGGGAGCTTCTCCTCCCCCAGCACCCCCAAGTCTCTCTCCTCTGGGCTGCTCCCCAGCCAGTCCCTGCCCAGCCTGGATTTGTGCCTGGCATTGCCTCCACCCAGCTGCAGGACCCTGCCCTTGGTCTTGTTGAAGCTCCTGAGGTTGGCTTGTGCCCACCTCTCCAGCCTGTCCAGGTCCCTCTGGATGGATCCTTCCCTCCAGCTGTCTGCTGCACCACACAGCTTGGTGTCATCAGCAAACTTGCTCAGGGTGCACTCAATGCCACTGTCCATGGCACCCACAAAGATGTATGTCACCCACAAAGATGTGGGATATAGAATTGTTTGGGTTGGACAAGACCTCCACAACCATCAACCCAACACCACCATGGCCACTAAACCACGTCCCCAGGTGGCCACATGTTTCTTGAGCACCTCCAGGGATGATGACTCCACCACCTCCCTGGGCAGCCTGTTCCAACCCCAGTGGTGGAGGGGATGGCAAAGCTCACAACATTTGCTCTTGGACAATCCCTTCCCAAGCAGCAAGGAGGGAGGGAAAACAAAACCAACCTTGGCATAATTTGATCTGCTGCGTTTCTGCAGCTGCCAGCTTGCCTGTTGAGCAGTGAAAACATCACTCCAGGATCCTCCATCATTCTGCAGCCTTTCAAACACAGCTAATCACATGGGAAATGAGGGAGAGACTCCTGCTTGGGGGTGTCTGTCTGTCTGTCTGTGTACAATTCTTCATCCCTAAATATCTGCAGGGGCTTCTGAGCAGGGGGCAGGCAGAGCCTGCTGTTGCTGCTGGAAAAAAGCTCAGACCTTCCCCTTTGCACTCTGTCTGCAGAACAACTTCAAGGGCTCCAGTCCTTCCTTTCTAGCAATTGCTTTCATAGATCCAGATTTTAGTGGTTTGGGGTTGGGGTTTGTTTTTTTTTTTGGGTGTTGGTGTTTTGGGTTTTTTTTCCCCCCACCATCAAGCACTTTCTGATGTGAATAATACCAACAAAACGTTTGCAGCTTGGCCCAGAGGATGGGGAAAACGCAGACAGCAAAAGCCGAGGCAGTTTCTCACTGTCTGTGCTCATTAGGTGCTTTTTAACATTAGTGGCTGGTGCTGGAATCTGCCCACGCAGGCTGGAGGCTGAGGAAATATCATTTGAACACATCTGCTGCAAGAGATACCGTCAGACTTGGGGAGCATCTTGTGGTAATTAGGGGAATTCATCTCTTTGTTCAGGCCAGGTCGGGCTCGTTTTGTTCCCTTTTGTTTTCCTGGCCGTCCTCTGTTGTTCGTGGGGTCCTTTCGAATTCTGCTTGCTGCGCTTTCGCTTTCAGCAGCTGAAAAGCTCCCAGGCGCTTGTCAAAGACCCTGTGCGTAGGTTGCACCTTCTACCCCGGTGCAAGCACCTGGCAAAGCTGGGGAAGAAGGGTTTCAGCAGTAGAAGAGGTGAAACTTGCAGCCACAGGCTCAAAACACGACACAGAGCTACAGACCGTAATTGCCTTTCCCCTCTTCTTGTCCCTGCTCTATCTTCTCCCTCCTCATTTCCCAACCTCCTTGTGTGCATCTGCTCTCCAGACAGAAAGCCCCTCCAAGACCCCAGTGCTGGGATTAAAGCAGAGCAGTTGTCTGCTGCCTTTGACTCTGCAGTCCAAAACGCTGCCCTGATGGCTGCTGCTCGAGTGATCTGCACTTAGTCCTAAAGGAAAGGGTCAAAGCAGATCAGGCAGATGATAGCCCAGGCCAGAAGTGTCATCTTCTTTCTGCTGCCCCTGCCAAAGGCAGCGTGGTGCTTGTCTTCCCTGCTCAAAACTCAATCCCTCAGCACCCTTTTATCTCCTTGTGAGGAGAGCTACTTTACAACGTCTTTTAAAGACGGGGACAGCTTTAAGCCCCTGCCCTTTCTTCTCTAAAAGGAGCCTTCAATGTGGTTTAATTAAAAGCTCACTCTGCAGAGCTCATTTGATGTCAGCTTTGAAAATTCTCTGCACTTGGTATCCATTCTCCCTCTTTTGTGTGTCGAAGTCAGCACATCGCCAAATAAGGGGCTGGTGTGCACACCACGGATCCCTGCGCTCGCCCCTCCAGCCTCAGTGCTTTCTGCTGTGGTGACAGGGTTATGTTAACCTCTCTGCTTCGCTGGGCACATTTGTTCCCTCAAAAAATCAACACAGCAGCTGGAGACACTGACATCTGAAACAGCCCTGGCTCTCTTCATGGCACACAGCTCCTCTTCGGGCTGCGCGGATTGCGGAGAGAAAGCCTTGCGAGGAGCGCAAGCCAAGAAAGCAGGTGCTGAGGGCTGATAAACCCTGAGCTAGGAAAACAAAGGCTCTGGGGCTGCTGGCTCCTTGGCTGCTTTTCCCAGCTGGGCAGACTGGCTCCCAGATCATCTGGGAGTGACCCCGTGGCGGGGGGGAGCACTTTTAGTTGGCATGGAGGAACCTGCTTGGGCAGCTGGCTGGCCATTGGGGGGTGGATGGCTGTGGTGGGTTCACATCAGGGCAGGCTTGGTCTGGGGCCAGGTGCAGCTCAACCCCAATCTGTCAGTTAGGCAAAACTGGAACGCCTGGCTGGGCTTAAATACTGCTGGTGGGGGGAGGAGAGTCAGCAAACCTTGCCTTCTGCTTGCTGACCTTCTCTAGCCCTTCCAGGGCAGCTGGGAGCTTGAGGGTGAAGGAGAGGAATTCTAAGTGGGCATGTGGTTTTGCAGGAGTTGAATGTGCTGCTTTGGGGCTCCTGTGGCTGGCAACCTGCAGGATAAAGCCAGGTGGAAGGTGAGTGGTGCAGTACCCTGCTGAAGGAGAGGTGCTCTTTGGATTGGGGTGGTGGGGATTAAGCTGGACACTGACTGCATGTCTGTCTAGCCATGCTTGGGGAGTGGAGAGCTGGGGAATGCTGCTGGGAGAGGAGGCAAGGGGAAGGGTGGTTTCGGTTCTGAACAAAACTCTCACCTTGAGACAGCAAAAGTCAGCTGGAAGAAGCCTGAATTGAGGCCAAGAGCTGAGAAACTCGCTAGAAATAATGCAAGGGTTCCCTCCACTCCTCAATTCCCAGCTTCACCTCCCAGTTTCAGCCCTTCCTCGAGTGGCCAGGGATCTAGAAGCCCTTTTCCCTCTCTGAAACAGAGGCAGAGAGCAACAACAACTAAATGTCTGTCTTGAGGAGCTGAGGCTTTTAATGGAGCAGCTGTTGGGTAGCCAGATGAACATGCTGAGGAGGACAACACCATCACAAAGGGCCCAAAGTGCTGGGAAGATGGCCTGAAATTGTGCCAGGGGAGGGTTAGGTTGGAGATTAGGAACGATTTCTTTGCTGCAAGAGTGGTCAGGGATTGACACAGGCTGCCCAGGGAGGTGGTGGGGTCCCCCCATCCCTGCATGCCCAGGGAGGTGGTGGGGTCCCCCCATCCCTGCATGCCCAGGGAGGTGGTGGGGTCCCCCCATCCCTGCATGCCCAGGGAGGTGGTGGGGTCCCCCCATCCCTGCATGCCCAGGGAGGTGGTGGGGTCCCCCCATCCCTGCATGCCCAGGGAGGTGGTGGGGTCCCCCCATCCCTGCATGCCCAGGGAGGTGGTGGGGTCCCCCCATCCCTGCAGGCATGCAAGAAACCTGTGGCCATGGCACCTGGGGCCAGGGTTTAGTGGCTGTGGTGGTGGTGTGTTGATGGTTGGGCTGGATGATCTTGGAGGGCTTTTCCAACTGAAACCATTCCCTCATTCTAAGATGGAGCCAACATGAAGGCAGCAAAAGGGGGGGGGGTTGGGGGGGGGAAGAATTTCCTCCTGTGAGCTGTTTCAGATGCTTTGTTCGGCGCCTTGTGACTGCACCTCAGTTGCTGCTGAGATCTGAATAGGTTTAATTTTATTCCAGATCATAAAACTCAGTGATGTGGTTGCCCAGTGGAGATGAAAGCTCCTACCTGATGTGTAGGGTGAATAACAATGAGAGTGGAGTGGCAGGTTTGCAGGGTGGTTGCTGCTCCTCCTAGGTGGGTGAAGCTGTGGCTCAAAATGGAGGCTTCCCTTCAGCTGCAGCTGTCTCCCAGCACCCATGTTGGGAATTTTCATCTGGCTTTGTTGCCATTTGGTTTCCTCAGCATCCCCATGCCAAAGGCTCTGGGGTGAGTGCCTGGCATCTGCCTGCGTCAGCTGCGAGGTGGGGAAGATTGTGACCCCGAAGTAAGAAATTCAGCAGCCTCCTGTGAGTGTGCCAAGAGGAGGTATGGGCATGGAGGGGCTTGGATTTAGGGGGGAGCCTGTGTTGGGTTCCTGAATGTAGTCTGTGTGTGGCACAGCTGCTGGAGAGGCCCCTCAGGACAGGCCAATGGAGGCAGTGGACCTGGGACCTGTGTCTTCAGGAGTCATTTTTGTTGTCTGCTACTAAGAAATGAGTGGTTGCCATGGTTACCAGCCTTCCACTCCTGCCCTTGCCAAATGTCTTCTCAGGAGCCTGGGGCTTGGAGCAGGATTCAGTGCTTCTCTCCTGTGGAGCTCACTCTCTGATCCAAGCACCTTGGATTTCCAACGTGCCTCTGTTGGCACTCCCTGGCACTTGTGGCTGCTGGGGGATCTCGGGAGCCTTTGGTGCTCCCAGCTTCTTCCTGATCCTTGAGAGCAGGGAAGGAGTGACATGCAAATTGACCAGACCTCACCTTCTCTAGCCAGCCATGAGCCTCTCCTTCTCTAGCCAGCCATGAGCCTCTCCTTCTCTAGCCAGCCATGAGCCTCTCCTTCTCTAGCCAGCCATGAGCCTCTCCTTCTCTAGCCAGCCATGAGCCTCACCTAACCAGGTTCTACACATTGGCCACAGCAACCCCAGGCAGTGCTGCAGGCTGGGGTCAGAGTGGCTGGAGAGCAACCAGGCAGAGAGGGACCTGGGGGTACTGGGTGACAGCAGCTGAACATGAGCCATCAGTGTGCCCCACTGGCCAAGAAGGCCAATGGCATCCTGGCCTGCAGCAGGAACAGTGTGGCCAGCAGGAGCAGGGAAGTCCTTATGCCCTGTGCTCAGCACTGGTTAGGCCACACCTTGAGTCCTGTGTCCAGTTCTGAGCCTCTCAGTTTAGGAAAGATGTTGAGCTGCTGGAAGGTGTCCAGAGAAGGGCAACAAAGCTGGGGAGGGGTCTGGAGCACAGCCCTGTGAGGAGAGGCTGAGGGAGCTGGGGTTGCTTAGCCTGGAGAAGAGGAGGCTCAGGGGAGACCTCTTGCTCTCTCCAACTCCCTGAAGGGAGGTTGTAGCCAGGTGGGGGTTGGTCTCTTCTCCCAGGCAAGCAGCACCAGAACAAGAGGACACAGTCTCAAGCTGTGTCAGGGGAAGTTTAGGCTGGATGTTAGGATGAAGTTCTTCCCAGCAAGAGAGATTGGCCATTGGGATGTGCTGCCCAGGGAGGTGGTGGAGTCCCCATCCCTGGAGGTGTTTAGGAAGAGCCTGGATGAGGCACTTGGTGCCATGGTTTAGTTGATCAGATGGTGCTGGGTGATAGGTTGGACACAATGATCTCAAAGCTCTCTTCCAACCTGGTTGATTCTATTCTGTTCTATTAAATGAAGTTCACAAACCTGTTGCCTTGAATCTGAGGGGTTTTGCACCTTCTCTTCTTTCCTTCAATGTCAGTAGAGGAAACCTGAGTGAGAGGTGAGCAGGTTAACAGGGAGTCTGTTTGGGTTAGGTTGGTTGGCATTGCTCTTTGGGGTCCACTGAGCTCTGAAGAGGGGGTGGCACTGCTTTGGGGGGTCAACTGAGCTCTGAAGAGGGGGTGGCACTGCTTTGGGGGGTCAACTGAGCTCTGAAGAGGGGGTGGCACTGCTTTGGGGGGGTCAACTGAGCTCTGAAGAGAGGGTGGCATTGCTTTGGGGGTCAACTGTGCTCTGAAGAAGGGGTGGCACTGCTTTGGGGGGTCAACTGTGCTCTGAAGAGAGGGTATCATTGCTTTGGGGGGTCAAATGAGCTCTGAAGAGAGGGTGGCATTGTTTTGGAGGGTCAACTGTGCTCTGGAGAGGGGGTGGCACTGCTTTGAGGGGTCAACTGTGCTCTGAAGAGGGGGTGGCACTGCTTTGGGGGGGTCAACTGAGCTCTGAAGAGGGCTCATGTGAGTTGTGGTGGAGCCAAGGATCACAGCAAAACCATGCTGTAGGAATTCTTGGAGCAGGAGGAAGCGTGAAGAGTCTCAAAGGAAGCCTGAGGTCATTTCCCTTGTAGCAGAGGACATTTCAGAGATACTTTAACAATTAATCAATATCTAAATCTGCAGCCCACTGCAGGCCTTGGCAGTGTGGGAGTTTCTAGCCTGACAAATGGGAGCCTGCCTGGGCTAATAAGCTGGGTCCCTGAGCTACACTTAAGGTTACTATCACATGGCAAGTGATAACTTGCTCCTCCCTGGCTCTTTGGGGATGAGGTCAATGAAATCTACCACTTAGGGAAGATCTTCTTCCAATTACCACGAACAAGGGTGCCAGGAATCCACTTTTGCTTGCTTTCTTCCTTTTAAAACTTGGAAATTACAACTTGCTACCCAAAACCTGGGAATGAGGGGCAGGGGAAGCTCTCCCTCTCTGCAGACAGAGCCAAGCCTTACGACATGGCTTTGGCTTCAGGCACCAAGGCTGCTGCTTAGCCCCTTTGTAGCCCCTGCTGAACATCTGGTCCAGCTCATGGTGGAAGGTCAGGCAAGAGAGCCTGGTCCTGACTGCAGCAGCATGAGTGCCTGGACTGTGGGAGCTGAACAGCTGCTGAGCACAGAGCTGGGGAGTTGGCATGGCTCAGGGTGCTGCGGGGGGAAAGAGCTCAGCTTGTGAGGTCGCTCTGGGAGGGGCAGCCTCTGTTCCTTCTACCTCCTGGGTGGCTTGGGTGCCTCGAAGCAGAGTGCTGGGCTTGCAGGTTGCCTGGGCTTCCCCAGCCCTCCAAACAGTGTCCTGGGCATGGTGTGTGCATTGCAAGGGCTTGCGGTGATAGGATGAGAGGGAAGGGATTGAAGCTGGCAGAGGGGAGATTGAGAGTGGAGATGAGGAAGAAATTCTTGCCAGTGAGGGTGGGGAGGCACTGGAACAGGTTGCCCAGGGAGGTTGTGGATGTCCCTTCCCTGCAGGTGTTCAAGGCCAGGCTGGATGAGGCCTTGAGCAGCCTGGGCTGGTGGGAGGTGTCCCTGCCCATGGCAGGGGGCTGGAGCTGGATGAGCTTCGAGGTCCTGTCCAACCTAAACCATTCTATGGCTCTAAGGAGGGCTTGTGGTTAGGGCAGTGATTCCTTACTACTTTCCCAGCTCTGTAGCTGGTGGTGGTGGCCAGTGGCTGTTCCTCTGCCCTGCTTGCCTGTCTAAACCCAGCTCTGAGTCCCTTGCCCTCGGGCTGCCCTGGGCTGCCCTGGGCTCCTCTGGGCTCCTCGGGCTTCTTGCACTCCCCACCTTCACTCTCCAGCACACCCCCAGGTCTCACAACTCCTGTCTGGAAGCTGACTTGGAGCAGTGGACTGTAAGCAAGTCCTGGCTGTCCTCTTAACTAACCTGAGCCCCTCTGGAGCCGGAGAAGGAGCTGACTGCTGCCTCTGCTCGCGGGGTGCTGATCACAGGAGCATGAAGCATTAGTCATTGCATTAGCATTAATAGGGCAATTATTACCTTAATAAAATGACTGATTATGACATTGGAGTTGGGTTAGAGGTTTAACAGCTGCAGCAGCCTGCCTGAATTGTCTGTTTGTTAATCCTCAGTGAGAGTGCTCTGTGGCCCTGAGTGCTGTTTATTTAACATGCAATAAGTGTCTTAGCGAATCTCTGTCCGAGGCACATGTGGAAGCCTTAATTTGAAGCATTGCAGAAGAGAGGGGGACTGTTCAATTCATAAAATCCTCTTGAAACACTGAGAGCTCCAAAACTCAGGCAGTGCCAAAGCAAACTGTCTCCTGCGTGCCAGATGTCTCATGTGGGGTATGCTCGGGGTCCAAGGAAAATAAGATCTGAAGGGAACACTTTGGCCATTGACTCTCCAAACCCAGCCCTATATAAAGGGGTTTGGTTTCCATTCAGGAAACAAAAACCCTCTTCTAGAGGCAGCCTGTTCCAAGGCTGTTTGCTGAGCAATTCTTCCCAGCAGCAGTGATTCTCCCCAACACCTACGCCTGTGAGGAGAGCCTCCACGTGGTGGGGAGCTTTGGAAGGGATCCTAAACCTCTCTGCAAGCTGAGAAGGAAGAGACACTAAACTGGATAGAGATGTCTCTGAGTGTGAACCCAGTGTGAACCCTAGCCTGGCTGTTCTGATGGCCTTCTGGGTCAGAAAACCATCACCTCCCCTATGGGGACAGGCTGAGGGTGTTCAGGCTGGGGAAGAGAATCACAGAATCACCAAGGCTGGAAGAGACCTCAAAGATCATCAAGTCCAACCTGGCACCACAGACCTCATGGCTGACCCATGGCACCAAGTGCCACATCCAATCCCCTCCTGAACACCTCCGGGGATGGGGACTCCACCACCTCCCTGGGCAGCACATCCCAATGGCTAACAACTCTCTCTGGGAAGAACTTTCTCCTCACCTCCAGCCTAAACTTCCCCTGGCACAGCTTGAGACTGTGTCCTCTTGTTCTGGTGCTGCTTGCCTGGGAGAAGAGACCAACCCCCTCCTGGCTACAACCTCCCTTCTGGTAGTTGTAGACAGCAAGAAGGTCTCCCCTGAGCCTCCTCTTCTGCAGGCTAAGCAACCCCAGCTCCCTCAGCCTCTCCTCACAGGGCTGTTTGAGGCCTCGAGGCTCCAGGGAGACCTTAGAGCAGCCTTCCAATGCCTGAAGAGGCTACAGAAGATCTAAGAAGGGACTTTGGACAAGGGCTTGTAGTGACAGGATGAGGGGCAATGGCTTAGAGCTGGAAGAGGGCAGATTTAGACTGGAGATTAGGAAGAAATTCTTTCCAGTAAGGGAGGAGAGACACTGGAACAGGTTGCCCAGGGAAGTCATGGATGCCTGGAGGTGTTGAGGGCCAGGCTGGATGAGGCCTTGGGCAACCTGGGCTGGTGGGAGGTGTCCCTGCCCATGGCAGAGGGGCTTGGAACTGGATGATTTTTGAGGTCCCTTCCAACCCAAACCATTCTAGGACTCTATGCTTGTGCTTTAGTGGGCATGGTGGTGTTGGTCTGATGCTTGGACTTGTTGATCTCAGAGGCCTTTTCCACCCTAAATGATTCTAGGATGGAACTCAACCTTCCTTCCTAGAAGCATGCAGGATCTCCCCTGGCTGCTCTCAAGTGTTACTGACAGTGATTCTCAGGTTCTCCACGTGGAGCACCAATTCATCTGCACATCCAGGTGGGAATTCTTACCCACAAGCATATAACCCAGAGCAAACCACTCTGTTTATTTAATATGAACTCCACTGGATGGTCTTTCAGGTTCCCTCCAACCCAACCCATTCTATGCTGATGAAGCCTTAACCAGCCTGGGTTTCTCTTTCCTGTGTGTCCCCTGGCTTCAGGTGACTTGCTACTGTGGCTCACCATGCTCTGGGCAGGCTGCTCCAGGGTCTTGGGAAATTACCTTCAGGAGCCTGAGCTGATGGAGAGCCTGAGTTCACCCTGAACCTGGCCTGCTTCTTTCTGGGTGCCTCTGGCTGGTATTCCACAGGCAGCTGCATGTTCCTTATGCCTGTGTTCAGAGACATCTGGGTGTGAACCAGGTCTCAGCTGGCACCCTGTAGCCCTGGTGAACCCAGGGAAGAGGTGGGATCCTTTAGTGCTGATTTGGCACTGAGTTACTGCAGCCCCAGGACTCCCAGCTGGCTCAGGCACATGCACAGCACATGCACAGGCACGGCACAGGCTGGCTGCTGAGCTGCTCTGAGGCTGGAGCTGAACTGCCACGAATGTATGAACCCTGATGCCAGCCTTCTGGATCAGAACCAGCTCAGCTTTGCTTCTACCTCTCCCTGAACGTTTCCTGCTGGGGGAGGGAGGGGTGGGCAGCCCTGGCAGCTTTCACAGTGTGAGCTGTGCTGGCTTTGGGTGCAGTGGAGTCATTCGAGGGAGCAGCAGGTAGTGCCAAGCCTGCGCTGTTTCCTCAGGTGAGGCAACGTCATCTTTGGGGAACTTGATTGCTGGGGTGAAGCCTTCTGCATGAGGTCATCTGCTGTAATGGTAATGTCTTGTGTGCCTTCTCCTCACAGAGGTGGTTCTGAAGGATTAGGATTGTCCTGTCTGAGAAGGAAACAGGCTGAGAGGATCCCCTGGGGCTGTTCAGCAAGGCAGCAGCAGGCTGGTGTAGAAGCTGTCTCTCCTCCAAGAATCCTGTATGGACAAGACAAGCTTCTCCCTCATCCATGGCTCCTGCTGTCTCTAGCTCATGCTTTTCTTCAGCCTCGTGCAAGGTATGCTTGAAACAGCTTCCCAGCTTGCTGCCCTGACCATGTCCTTGTCCTAGGAGCCAGCAAGCTCAGCAGGAAAGCACAGGACAAAGTTCTCTGACCCTGTGACAGCTTAGCTTGGGCTGGGAGCCTTGCTGGACACACATGCTAACTGTTGTGTGGAGCCAGAGGCTTTGCCACTCTTGGCTAGCAATTACCTTTCCTTGCTTGTCATCCCTCCAGGGCAGCAAGCCAGGCAGGCCCATAGGCATGATCAAAACAGGGGATAAATATTCCAAGTGGCTTCATCTATAGGAACAAGCACATGGGGGAGGGAATGAGCTCATCTTCTCCACACTCCTGGCCACAGCAGGGCTGTTCCTATATCCCCTGCATGCTGCAGTGGGGTGATAAGCTGGTTGCAGGGAGAACACTCTGTCCCTTCCCTGGAAGAAGAGATTCATCTGTACCTGCCTCCTGGGAGCAGTCCTTGGTAGGCAGCTGAAACTTTCCCTTTTCCTCCCATCCCATGACTGCTAGGGAATATCCAGGCCCTTGCATTGTCCAGAACAATTCCACTGCCCAGAGGATTTCTGGGGGTTTGCACTATCTGAAGTTTGCCTCCTGCCTCCTTTGCACTTTTCCCAGCTGCTTTCTCCCATGTTGGTGCCTCCAGCCCTTAATAATTCCTCTTGTTCTTGGTTATTGAGATGCTTGCAGGAATTCAAAGCAGAGGACATCTCTGCTTCTGCCCCAGCCTCAATGACCATGCTGATGCTGTTCAACGTGCAGCCCCTGTGGTAGGAGAGCAAAAATGAAGTGAACTCTGCTTTCAAAGGTCTCTTAATTCATAGAATCATAGAATGGTTTGGGTTGGAAGGAACCTTGAAGATCATCCAGTGGCAACCTCCCTGCCATGGGCAGGGACACCTCCCACCAGCCCAGGTTGCCCAACCTGGCCTTGAACACCTCCAGGGAGGAGGCAGCCACAACCTCCCTGGACAACCTGGTGAGACAGAGCCTTGAGTTCAAGCCAGAGCCTTGAGCAACCTGGGCTGGTGGGAGGTGTCCCTGCCCATGGCAGAGGGTTGGAACTGGATGACCTTTAGGGTCCCTTCCAACCCAAACCACTCACAGCTCCATGTGAGGAGAAAGTTCTTCCCAGAGAGAGTTGTTAGCCATTGGGATGTGCTGCCCTGGGAGGTGGTGGAGTCCCCATCCCTGGAGGTGTTCAAGAGGGGACTGGACGTGGCACTTGGTGCCATGGTTTAGTCCTGAGGTGTTGGGTGAGAGGTTGGACTCGATGATCTTTGAGGTCTCTTCCAGCCTTGGTGATTCTGTGAAAGACAAGGAGATAACCTCTCACACTCAAGATGTCTTGGATTTCTGGCATGGAGATCTGGGTGGAAGGGTGAGGGAGACCTATTTGAGGAGGAGGTGTTGTTTTGGAAAGGGGAAAAGTGTCCTTCCTGATGGGGAATGTCCTGAGCTTGAGTTGCTTTCCTCTCTCTGTTCCCAGCTCTGACATCTCCTGTGTGCTCCAGAGTGCTGTGCCCAGGGCTATTGTGTGTGGGTGTTTAAACAGTGCTTAAGCAGCCCTAAGCCTGGTTATTTACTGAGGCTGTAAATTACCTTGGCCCAGGAATTCATCACTGCAAATACCTTGTTTGAGCAGGCAGCCTGGCTCCCCGCTAGAAGGACATCAGGAGCAGGCCTCCTGCCTGCTGCTGCCAAGCTTCTGTCAGATCCAAGTGTCCTTGCATGGGCAGTTGCTGCCTTCCAGAGGTCCAGGCAGGCTCAGAGGGCTGCTTGTTTGTGGTTTATCTGCTGGTGTCTCAGGGACTGTGGCAGCCAGTGCAGGTCTTTGATGGATGGGTTGTGTGCTCCAGTTAGCTTCTGCTCGCTGGGATTTGCTAGGAGACTAATGATCTGTCTAGCCCAGTGTCTTCCAGGCCTTAGCAGCAGTTGTCTCCAAAGGAAACCAGGAGAGACTGATATTAATCAAGGAATGAGCTTTTCCTAGCTTTCCCCCCCCTTTTCCTTGAGGAGAGTCTGTTTGTGAAGTGTGTGGCTCTCAAAGCACAACAAGAGCAGCAGTGTCCTGCTCAGTGTTCCCTCACTGTTAGTTCTGCTGTGGCCCCAGGCTTAATGTCTGGAAGAGTTTGTCTGACAACACATCAGCAGAATCACAGAGTTGTTTGGGTTGGAAAAGACCTCCAAGATCCCCAACCCCACAGCCCCATGGCCATTAGAGCATGTCCCAAAGTGCCATGGGCACACATTTCTTCAACACCTCCAGGGATGGGGACTCCACCAGCTCCCTGGGTAACCTATTCAACATCCCACTTCCACCAGGTGAAGTGTCAGTTCTTCATCAGGTAACTTCTGTTTGAGCTTCGAGGTTTGCCCAGTGAAGATCAGAAGCCAGCACCAAGGTGGTTGTTGGTAACTCATGGTCCTGTGTTTTCCTTCCTGTGCCTGCTGCTGCTGCTTCTTCCCTCACTAGAAGCTGCTCCAGACTGGATGATGAAGCAGCTCATTCAGATTGGCTGTCAGGAAGAAGTTCTTCCCCATGAGGGTGGTGAGACACTGGCACAGGTTGCCCAGGGAGGTGGTGGAAGTCTCATCCTCATCCCTGGAGGTTTTAGAATAGAGTAGAATAGAATTAACCAGGTTGGAAAAGACCTTTGAGATCATCAAGTCCAACCTAGCACCCAGCACCATCTAATCAACTAAGCCATGGCTCCAAGTGCCTCATCCAGTCTCTTAAACCCCTCCAGTGATGCTGACTCCACCACCTCCCTGGGCAGCACATTCCCATGGCCAAGCTCTCTGGGAAGAACTTCTTCCTAACATCCAGCCTAAACCTCCCCTGGGGCAGCTTGGGACTGTGTCCTCTTGTTTTGAAGGCCAGGCTGGCTGTGGCTGTGAGCACCCTGCTGCAGTGTGAGGTGTCCCTGGCCATGGCAGGGGGGTTGGAACTGGCTGAGCCTTGAGGTCCCTTCCAACCCTGACAGTTCTGTGATTCCTCACCTCAAGCTGAGTGTGGTCCTGGCAGTCCAGTGTCCAAAAGCTGGTGTGAGAGCTGTGTGGATTGGGTTGACCCACCCTGGCAGGTTTGGTAGCAGCCATCAGTCACCCATCTCACCTGCTCTGTGCTGTCTAAGCTGTGGCCTCTGCACATTTCTGGAGCCACAAGAAGTGGAGATGGGAAAGAGCTGAGCTCATCCAGCTTCTCCATTTTTTCCCCCTATGGGGGAAGGCTTGTTCCCTACACTGGATTTTCCTGTGCTGGGTCCAGTTTTAAGTGACTCAAGCAGCAAGATTTTCATTGTTTCCCTTGGGAGCCTGGCAGATTTCTCACCATGAGAGATGTTTTCCTAACCCTCCACCTGACCTGTTCCCCTCCTCCTTTCCAGCCCAGTGCTGGAAAGCTGCGGTGGGTTAATGCTGCTTCAGTCCCTTGAGTCCTGATTAACTCTTTCTGGGTCACTTTGATACATGTGTTAGGTGATTCTTCATCTTTACTCTGCTGAGACCATGCCTCCAGTCCTGGTGTCCCCAGCATGAGAAGGACACAGAGCTGTTGGAGTGAGTCCAGAGGAGGGTCACAAAGATGATCCAAGGGCTGCAGCAGCTCTGCTGTGAGGACAGGCTGAGGGAGCTGGGGGTGTTCAGCCTGGAGAAGAGAAGACTCTGGGGGGACCTTAGTGCTGCCTTCCAGTGCCTGAAGGGATCCTGCAGGAAGGCTGCAGAGGGACTTGTCCTGAGGGTGTCTGGAGACAGGACAAGGGGGAATGGTTTGAAGCTGAGGGATAGAAGGATTAGACTGAAGCTCTTCAGTATGAGGGTGGTGAGACTCTGGAACAGGTTGCCCATGGAGGTTGTGGATGCTCCCTCCCTGGAGGTGTTCTCCAGACCCTTCCCCAGCTTTGTTGCCCTTCTCTGGACACACTGCAGCACCTCGGTGTCCCTCTTGGCCCAGAGCTGAGCCCAGGATTGGAGGTGCAGAGGTGGTAGTGTGAGGTGTGTGGTAGTCATGCAGTGGGAAGCTTTAAGGCTTTTGTCCAAGAGCTGATTTGTGGTTTAGCTGTCAGGAGCAGTGGGGTCTTCACCCCAATCTGCACCCTGGTTTGGCCAGGCAGAGGGAAGGATGCTGCGTTCACCCCTCTGCCAGGGAAAAGGAGGGTGGGGAGTGGGTCTGTGCTCCCCTCACAGCCTTGTGCTGCACAGATCCTGCTAACCTCTGTGTGCAGAGGGAGGAATTCTCCAGCAGGAGAGGTTCCTCTGCTCTGAGGAGCGCTCTGGCCATGCTGGGGGGCAGAGGGGGCCGAGGCAAAGCTCATGACTAACGGTAACGTGGAGAACCACCTTCCCCACAGCCTGATTCACCCCAGCCTTGCAGGGATCCAGCCCTTCCTCCAGGAATGTGTGATAAGGCAGCATGCACTGCTGAGATCACCCTTCTGGCAAGGGCCTGCTGTGGTGTGGGACCCAGTCAGACCCAGCCAGCTGCTGCCTGCAGTCTCCAAGGCAACCTCCCCTGCTCCTCTTCCCTGGAAGCTGTGCCTCTCGGTAAGGAAGCTGTCATCCTTCTTACTGGAAGTGCAGCAGATGTGGGAGACTCTGACCTGTGCCAAAGAACTCTAGACCAGGGCACTGCTGTCTGGGAGCAATGGCAGGGGGGCTGGGGCTAGATGATCCTTGAGGTCCCTTCCAACCCTGACACTTCTGTGATTCTAATGCTGCCCTGGGGGTTGTGCTTGCTGCTGAAGGAGGCTCTCTGTCCCCTCGTGCTGCCACCAAGGGTCTCTTTCTCCTGCCAGTCACCCTCTCTGCCTGCTCTCTGAGCCCACTGCTGTCTGAAACCAGCTGTGCTTGCACAAGGTCTGGGCTGCCTGGGGACTGCTGGAGATCTCAGCTGAGAGAAGCCACGTGCTGCAGCAAGGATTCCTTCCAGAGGGATCCCAAGGTGGATTTACCACTCCTGCTCCTGTACCACACTAATGCTCCTGGTAAGGAAACTCCTGAGCTGCAGCTCAGGCCGTTCTTCCAGAGTGGCTTCCCTTGGGCAGAAGCTGCTGGTTGTGTTCCTCCCTGTTAGGTGGAACTTGGAGGGTGGTAGACTGCTAGAGCAGGCTGCCCAGAGAGGTGGTGTGCTCTCCTTACCTGGAGTCTTCCAAAACCCACCTGGACATTATGATCCTGTGCAACCTTCTCTAAGTGAACCTGCCTGGAGAGGGGGCTAGACTCAGTGATCTCCAGAGCTCCCTTCCAGCCCTCACCACTCTGAGTTTGCTGTGCTGGACCAGAAGGAGCAGAGGTCTCCCCTAAACCTTTCCATGCTCAGCTGGAGTGAGCAAGCACCTGGTGCAGTGGATGTAAAGCAGGACATGATCCAGTGGGGGGAGGGGGGCTTGGGCTGTGTAAGCTACTAGAAGGGCCAGCCAAGAGTGACTAAAGGAGCAGAGGACCTGTGGTGTGTGTTGATGCCTGGGGCCAGCCTAGCTGATGGGCAGGAGGCAGGGCAGTGGAGATCAGCCAAGCAGAAGGAGCCCTGGCACAGGATCTGGGAGGGTGACAGGAACTGTGCCATTGTCATGGAGTGAATCAGAGCCCGGGGTGCAGCTGCCGTGCCCATCAGTGGCGGTGGGAGGCACAAAGAGAGTGTTTCTGGCCAGCCTGGGGCCCTGCAGGGTGTCTCTGTGCTGGCATCAGCTCTCTGAGCAGGAGCTTTAGTCTCTTGTCTGGAGAAAATGGAAAGCACGGTGGAAGGGAGCTCTGGAGATCATCCAGCCCACACCAGGGGCACCCACAGCAGCTTGCCCAGGACCACAATGGCCAGGTGGGTTTGGAGTGTCTCCAGGGAAGGAGACTCCACAGCCTCTCTGGGCAGCCTGCTCCAGGGCTCCAGCACCCTCACAGCAAACAAATTTCTCCTCTCTTCCTTTAGGTGGAACCTCCTGGGTCACAGTTTGTGCCCATTGCCCCTTGTCCTGGGACTGGGCATCACTGAACAGAGCCTGGCCCCATCCTCTTTAGCCCTTGCTGAGCACTGGTCAGATTCCCTCTCGGGCTGCTCTTCTCCAGGCTCAGCAGCCCCAGCTCTCCCAACCTCTCCTTGTCACAGAAATGCTCCAGACCCCTCATGTGAAAAGGAGTAGGGGAAAGGGCTTCACGTGCCTCGGGTCAAATCCCCTTTGAAGCCAGGAGGGTGTTGTAAGCACCGAAGACTGCTGTGGGTGTGGAACTGCCTGGAGGAACAGGTGACATCCGAAGGGGGGAGGTGGAGCAGGATGGATGCAGGAGCAGACCACTCACCTGGTCCTCCTGCTGTGCACATCCATGGGAGCAGCTGGGCTGCCCCAGCCAGGCTGGGTGAGGTGCTTTGCAGGGAATGGTGTGGGATGTTTCCCTTTGATTCATCAGCTGGCACACTCTCCTGCTGCTTTGCCTCCTGCAAGTCATCCGTTCCCCTCGGGGCCCAACCCCTGAGCTCACTTCCAGGGGATGCAGCCTTTCCTTCCCCCTTCTACCCTCCCCTCCCCTACTGATCCCAATAGCTCCCAGCAGCACAAAACCCTCTCAGCCCCCTGTTCCCTGACCCTGTTGTTTGTGTTGGCTTCCTGGGGTGAGAGGTTGCCCCTAACGATCGCTTTGGGCTTCCCAATCTCTTTACTTTTCTCACAGTTTCTAAGACAACGGCTGCCAGGAGACACAAATGTCAGCCCCTCAGCCCCTCTTGTGTTTCGAGTGCCTGGGGGCAAGGCTGCCTCTGCTCCACCTCGGAGCTGCCGCTGGAGCGAGTAGACACCCCCCTCGTGTTGCCGCTTCTGGGCTCCCAGCAGCCCCCAGCCCCACAGCTTTTCACCACTGCCTGCCCCCAGGGCAAGCTGGGGCTGGGTTTGTGTTGCCCCAGTCCTACAACACCAGGAGTGTGCACCTCGAAGGGAAAGCCAGCACCTGGCTTTGACAGCTGCTTGCTCGTAAGGTGAAGCAAGTGGAGTGGAGGAGTTGCCTCTGGTACCTCCCAGTGCTCAGGCAGAGGGGAATGAGCTTGAGAACTGCTGGTGGGCTGGGGAGGGGGGAAATAAAATCAATGGGCTGCTGGCCATCAGCAAACTCTTAGCCTTGGAGCTTTAACCTGAGGGATGGGAATTTCCAGGCTGATTCAGAGCTGCTTCCCCCTCCTCCCAAGTACCTCCTTTGGGCACCTTGCGAGCATGGCCAGCTACAAGCTGCCTGGCTCCCTTCTCCAGCCAGTGCTTCCTACGCTTCTTTCCCTTCCCTGCCCACTCCTTCTTTCCTTCTCCTTTGGCTCCTTCCCCTCTGGCCTTGAGGAGAGGGCTCTGGGGCTTGCAGCCTGGAGACTTGCTCCATCCCTGCTTCCCTTGACCTTCTTCCTGGTGAGCTTCAGGAGCCTTTGTGCCTTGGCTGAGAGGGACATCTAGTGGGGCTGGAGCTCAGGGATTTGATTTCCTTCTCTCCCGTGTTTTCGTTTCCTGTTGATCTTTACTGCTTTCTGTAGGAGCAGGAGCTGAAGTTTGAGTAGTCCTGCTCTGGGGCTTGCCTCGTGGTGCAGAGGACCTTTGGTGGGACAGTTCAGGGAGTGTTTCTCTTGCCTAGTGCTTGGCTGGGGCTCTGGGTTTCCCTGTTGCACTCTGAAGCTGTCTTCCTCCAAGGAGGACAAGTTTTCTGTCCTCCTCCTGTCTCCTGACAAGGTGTGGCTGGGACCCTGGCTGACCAGCTGCTCAGCCCCTGGCAGCCCTGGGTATTTCCAGCCATGCCCATGTTTCTTTTCCAGGAGCAGGAGGAGCTGTGCAGGGCAGGAAGCAGACTACAGGTGGTGCCTGTGGAAGCCTGAGCACCTTCCTGGTAGGTGCTGGACAGTGAGGAGGGCTTGGGAAGACTTCAACACAGTGAGCTCCAGATGACCAGAGTGAGTATTCTGCCTCTCTCCCAGCTCCTCCACAAGCCACCAGGTCGTAGACAACCTTAGTCTTAGTTTGCTTTAGCTGGGAGGGCAGCACTGCTCCATGCTGGTACCTGACAGCGCTCAGTGGGCTCCAAAGCTGGTCAAGGAGAGCCAAAGAAGTTGTCACAGGGCTCTAGAGCAGTGAGTCCTTGCCCAGCTTTGGGGCAGGGAGGTCATTTTAGTGCTGGTTTCCTCAACAGCACAGCTGGAGCTGGAAAGGCAGAGGAAGACACTGGGCCCTTGGCAGGTAGGGCACGGTGAGGAGAAAATGGGACAGGTGTCCTGGGTGCTTGGCTTGTGGAGGACCTTCCACACCCCCAGGAGCTGGGTTGGGCTTTCCTGGAGGTGATGTTTGCCTAGCAGGGCTGTGTTGGGCAGGGGGTAAGGGTCCTGGAGTTGCCCAGGGAGGAGCTGGTGGTCCCAGCTGTGCCACGAGCTGGCTGATGTGGCGGGGGGCAGGACTGTGGCATCCAGGCTGGGAGTTCTGGCCTGGCCTCCTGGGTTCAGGCAGGAGTGTGGGGCTCCAGTAGCCCTGACTTGGGACTGTGGGGCCTCACTCACCCCAGGCACCTCCTGCATAGCACCTCCAAGCCTTCAAGTTTAGGGAAATCTGTTTTGGGGTGCATGTCTGGGGGTGGAGGGTGTGACTGCAAACTGGGACAGTGTGGAATTAAACCTTTCATGGCTTCATTTGCTTTGACAGCTGAGTGGTGGAGGAGATGCTGTGCATGGACCTCAGCTCTGGTCAGCATGGATGGAACTGGCCCCCCTCAGTGTCCAGCACTACCTGCCTGCTCCCTGCAGGAATTCAAGCATGAGGTGAGCTCTGTGGCCAGATCCTAGCCCATGCAGTGTGTCCAATGCTTTGCTGCTCTACCTTAGCCAGAGGTGTCTTCCTCCAGCCCTGGAAGTGCCCAGCCCTCGGGCTGGAGAGCAGATTTGGAGCCCCCTACGCTGCAGCCAGCCAGCCCCTAGCACTGCAGTGCTCTGAGGTGCTTCACTAAGTCACCTTTGACAATGATTCCAGAGAAACTGTACCAGAGCCAGAGTTTCTCTGCCCAATCTGATGCAGGGAGCTGCAGGGACACCCTGGCACCCAGCCTGGCCCTGGCTCACATGCCAGTGCTGTGTCAGAGAACAGGGCTCAGTGAGTGGCTACTGTAAACAGCTTTCTGTGCTGGTGCAACATTGGTGCAACCACAGATCCAAACTGTTCCTCAACTGTTCCTCTCTAGGGAGCCCTCAGCCCCAGAGCCTCCTGCAAGCCCTCCCAGCCCAGCTCCTGGTGCAGCCTGGATGATTCAGCAGCTTTCACCCTCACAAAGGTGAGGAGGCTGCAAAGCTGGAACAGAGCAGCCACACCACCTCTTCAAGCAGGATCTTGTTTGAATCCTGGGAGTTATTTGGGGATTTATTCTGCCTTTTTATTCTCTTTTTTTCCCCTAGGAGCTGTCTGCCTGCCCAGGGAAGGAAGCAGCACCCGAGGGAATGGCAAGTGGAACAAGCTCCTGGCAGCCTGCTCCCAGCATGGGGGGTGAGTGCAGGGTTCCAGGGGGGAAGGTGCTTCTGGAGCTGCCTGATGTGATGCTCTGCCTGGACTCTGGAAAGCTGTTCATGCTGGAACTGCCATGCAGAGGTACAGGAGTGCAGTGCTGGATGTGCAGGAGCTCAGCTCCTCGTTTCACACTGGCTGTGTGCTGCAGGCTTCCCAGCTCCTGAGGAACCACAGCAGCAGAGTACTAGAAAATATTGCTGTTTATTGAGCAGCTCCACTTCACAGAGAGTTTTACAAAACAATTGTATTTACAGGCCAGGAGAGGACTAACTCAGCTCCACTGGAGTGTGCTCTTCGAGGGCAAGGACCAGAGAGGAGAAATCAAATCAGCACCTTCACAACTCACATCGCTGCAGTGTTCCTTGCAGAAAAGCAAGGAGGGGCTAAGAAGTGCCTGGCCCAGCTAAGGTGGTGGTGTCACTGCAGGGGCCAAGCTCCAGGAAGGCTCTCAGTGCAGCCCCTCTGCCTGCAGCACAACTCCAAGCAGCTGGAGGCCAGCAGCAGACCTTTCACTAAGGCACAGGGTGGTGATGCCAGGCCCCGGCGGTGCTGCACCAGGCTGCTCTCTTCCAGCTACGCTGCCAGGGCAGGAGGAGACCACAGCATAGGACACCAGCCCAGGGAGAGATCTCCAAGGGGAACCCCCTTCAGAGTCTGGTAAGGACTCTTCCTTCTTCTCCATCACTGAACAGCAGAGAAAGGGGCACGGACGGCTGGCTGGGACCAAACTCTTCAGCTGGGATCGGAGCCGAGAGCCTGGGTTTGAGCCTGGCCCAACCACCTTTGCCTCTTTGGTGAACTGAATTGCTCCTATTAAGTTCCTCTCCATCTTGAAGGACTGACCCTTCCAGTTGTTGTTGATGTCCTCACAACAGGGAACTCTGTCCCACTCCAAGCATTGATTACTCAAGGGCCAAACTCAAGCCTTTCAGCACACCCACGGAGTCCCAGGTGCTTGTGGCGAGGTAGAGGGAGGGTTGAAGTTCACAGTAGAGGCTGTGCGCTGCTAGGAGGCCACGACCACAGCACGTGTCGCCAGCCAGAGCTGCACAAGAGGTGTCCATGTCCACCAGCACGCCCCCTAGAGGCCTGTCTGCTGTCTGATCCAGTCCCGCAGGCTGGTGAGGCGAGTGTAGACTCCAGGCTTGTTCCTCTGGGCGCAGCCATCGCCCCAGCTCACCACGCCGGCCAGGAACATCCTCCCGCTGGGCTCCACGCTGACCAGGGGCCCCCCCGAGTCTCCCTGGGCAGGAACAGACAGAACTGTGAGCACCAACCCAAGGAAGTGATAAACAGCAATTAAGTCTTTGTGATTTATTCTACTAATGACCATGCAAATGCCAAACAGTCACAGGAAATTAAGGCAGCTGTCAGTTTCCTGCCCAGGACAGCTTGGTCATTCCCTGAACAGAGTGAAAACTGCACCTAGATCTAAACTCACATCTTTCAGTAAAGCAAGAGAAGTGCCCAAATAAGGAGCTGAGCAGGTGTCCTGCCTTGCTAACAAAGGCTCTGAGGAACAAACAGGAGTGTGGGTGCAGTGTTCTCCCACTTGGTGAGAGGGCTCGGAGCCCAGGCTGGGCTGGGCCCTGGAGGCTTGGAGCCCAAGCCGGGCCTTGCCTTGCCCCGGAGGCTCGGAGCCCAAGCCCATTCCCATCTGTCCACTCTCCCAGTGGAGAAGGATCTGAGGTGCATTTGAGGGATGCTAGGTGTGGCAGGAGTGCAGAGGCCCAGCTGCAGCAGCCTTACCTGGCAGGCGTCGGTGCCGCCGGTCAGGATGCCCACACACATCATGCGTGGGCTCAGCTGGTCGGTCAGCAGCTGGTTGCACACTGTTTGGTTGATCAGTCGGATCTCAGCTTTCTGCAGGATGGAGGCTCCACTGCCTGCCAGGACAGAGGGAGGGACAGCGTCACTCAAGGCCCATTCTGGCTTGAAACAGCTTTCCCTCCGCTCCCTGCTTGGGTGGGAGCCCACAGACCCAGGTGCCAGCTCAATCCCCCTGTCAGGGGTGGGAGCCCCCAGACCCAGGTGCCAGCTCAATCCCCCTGTCAGGGGTGGGAGCCCCCAGACCCAGGTGCCAGCTCAATCCCCCTGTCAGGGGTGGGAGCCCCCAGACCCAGGTGCCAGCTCAATCCCCCTGTCAGGGGTGGGAGCCCACAGACCCAGGTGCCAGCTCAATCCCCTGTCAGGGGTGGGAGCCCACAGACCCAGGTGCCAGCTCAATCCCTGTTTCAACAACCTGCTCTTTCCTAACTCTACTTTTCTCCCCCCTGTTTTTCAGGACTGAGATCTTCAGCTGCTCCCAAGGGAACCTCCTTTGATTCCAGTCCAGAGGCAAGGTAATACATTTACTGTGCCCCATTTCCCTAAAGCAACACTCAGAAATACATCAATGTGGCCACAGATTGATAGAATCTCAGTGGTGTGGGTGGGAAGGGACCTTTAAAGGTCATCTAGTTCCAACCTCCCTGCAATCAGAAGGGACATCTGCAACTAGAGCAGGTTCCTCAGAGCCCCAGACACCCTGACCTGCAATGGTTGCCAGGAAGAAGATCTCTGGGAAACCTGTTGCAGAGTCCCACCACACTCACAGGGAAGAATTTCCTCCTTGTGTCCAATCTAACTCTCCCCTCTTTCCATTTCAAGTCCCATCAGGACAAGCCCTTGGACGAAGGCCTCATCCCTGGAAGTTCTTAAGGCCAGGCTGGATGTGGCTCTGAGCAATCTGATCCAGTGGGAGGTGTCCCTGCCCATAGCAGGGGGCATGGAACTAGATGATCTTTGAGTTCCCTTCCAACCCAAATCATTCTTGAACCTGTACTGGTTGTAAGAAGTCCCTCTCCAGCTTCTTTGCAGGTGCCACCACTCCTGAGGGCACACTGCCGAGCACTCACCTCCTTCCTGGGTCGCTCCCCATCCGGTCACCCACATGTCCTTGCCAACAGGGAAGCTGTGGGTGGCATCAGGCAGGCAGATGGGCTGGACAACAGAGGAGAAGGTGACAGAGCTCTGCAGCTCCATCACAGCCACATCATAGTCGTAGGTGTAGTCGTTGAAGTAGGGGTGGGAGACGATTCTCTTGATCTTGCGGGGCTGCACGTTGGCCCCGTTGCGGTTCCCTTGGTCGGTCAGGCCCAGGTAGGCTGTCCACAGGCTGGGGTCTGAGTACCTGTAGGCATCTCTATAAACACAGGGTAGGGTGAGGTCCCCATCTCACAGACAGATGGTGTAGCTCTCGTTATCTTGCCCCCCCAGTTCCCCTGAGAAATGCTTGTAGAAGGTGGGGAGGTCCTACTCAAGATGCCTAAAGACTGGGGGGAAGGGAGCGAAAGTAGAAATGGGTAGGGTCGGACTGGATGTTAGGAAGAAATTCTTCCCCATGGGGGTGGTGAGACACTGGCACAGGTTGCCCAGGGAGGTGGTGGAAGCCTCATCCCTGGAGGTTTTTAAAGCCAGGCTGGATGTGGCTCTGAGCAACCTGCTCTAGTGCGAGGTGTCCCTGCCCATGGCAGAGGGATTGGAACTGGACGACCCTTGAGGTCCCTTCCAACCCAAACATTCTGTGATTCTAAGAGGGAAGTGCAGGCGGGGAGGGTCCCACCTACTTGCCATGCTCCTGGAAGCAGTGTGCTGCTGACACCAGCCATCTGTCTGAGATCAGTGAGGCCCCACAGATGTGGCCCTGGCCCTTGACGTGGAGGCTGACCTGCCAAGGCCACTCTCCTGTGTCAGAGTCCTGCCCGCCGACGATCCGTGACTTCCTGGTGAAGGAGCGGGTCCCGCAGTCTGGGAAGCAGAAAGAGCACTGTGACTCCCTGCTCCCCTCCAGCACCTCCTGCTGCCTGCTCTGGCTTAGCTCCTACACTACAAGTGCCCCAGTGTTTAGCCTGGAGAAGAGGAGGCTCAGGGGAGACCTTCTTGCTGTCTACAGGTACCTGAGGGGATGTTGTAGCCAGGTGGGGCTTGGTCTCTTCTCCCAGGCACCCAGCACCAGAACAAGAGGACACAGTCTCAAGCTGTGCCAGGGGAAGTTTAGGCTGGAGGTGAGGAGAAAGTTCTTCCCAGAGAGAGTTGTTGGCCATTGGAATGTGCTGCTCAGGGAGGTGGTGGAGTCACTCTCCCTGGAGGTGTTCAAGAGGGGATTGGATATGGCACTTGGAGCCATGGTTTAGTTGTCATGAGGTGTTGGGTGACAGGGTTGGACTTGATGATCTCTGAGGTCTTTCCCAACCTTATTGATTCTATGGCTCTAAATGCAGCTTCCATGTGGGCTGGGCTGGCAAAGTTAATGTTGGGGGGGTGTGTGTGGAAATTTCAACCCACCCCACCTTCCATCTTTCTGGATTGCAGTTGTGCTTGTAAATACAGCTCCCTCTGCTGTCAACTGAGCTGCTCTGGCCAGTTTATGCTGGGGGGGGGTGTGGGGGGGTGGTGTTGAATTTCAACCCTCCTCCCCGGGGCACTCACCGCAGTTCTCCTCGTCGGAGCCGTCCTGGCAGTCCTGCTCCCCGTCGCACTCTGGGTTCTGTTTGCTGATGCAGTCCCCACTGCGGCACCTGTAGGTGTGCTCCTGGCAGGGGACTGCTGGCTGCACCCCTGCAGGCAGGGCCCGGGCAGAAAGGTTAGCCCCAGTTCTGGCCAGCTCTCAAGAGCCCTTCACCTCTCCTGCCCAGCCCCAGGATCTTGCCACCCCATGAAAGCGATGCCCAGCCAGCACAGCCTGGCAGGAAGAAGGCCCGAAGAGGCCAGCTGCCCTGCCCTCCCCTCCCCGGCCCCGCCCGCCGCTGCTGCAGCTGTCCCTCCCTGGCCCCGCCCGCCACTGCTGCAGCTGCCCCTCCCCTCCCTTCCCCTGCCTGCCGCTGCTGCAGCTGCCCCTCCCCTCCCCAGCCCCGCCCGCCGCTGCTGCAGCTGCCCCTCCCCGGCCCCGCCCGCCACTGCTGCAGCTGCCCTCCCCTCCCCAGCTCACCACTGCTGCAGCTGCCCCTCCCCGGCCCCGCCCGCCGATGCTGCAGTTGCCCTCCCCAGCCCCGCCCGCTGCTGCTGCAGCTGCCCTCCCCTCCCTTCCCCTGCTCACCGCTGCTGCAGCTGCCCTCCCCTCCCCTCCCCTCCCCTCCCCAGCTCACCGCTGCTGCAGCTGCCCTCGTCGCTCCCATCGCCGCAGTTGTCCTTGCCGTCACACTTCTGCGCCTCGGGGATGCACTTCCCATTGTCACACTTGAAGCTGTCAGCTGCACAGCCTAGAAAAGAAGGGCAGCTGCTGAGAAATGAACCCCACAGCAGCTCCCCCGCAGGGCTGCGGCCATCTCCCTTCCCCCCAACACCAGCACCACCTCTGCAGCGACATCAGCAAACCATCCCTGTCCTGCAGCATTGCTCCTTTTAGTCATAGAAGGGTTTGGGTTGGAAGGGAGCTTAAAGACCATCTCGTTCCAACCCTCCTGCCATGGCCACAGCCACCTTCCTCTAGGCCAGGCTGCTCAAGGCCTCCCTCAAAAGCCTACAGCTCCCACCCCCTGCCCATCCTCATTTCTCTCCTTCAAGCTCCCACTCAGGTACAAGGAGGCTGGGACTGGGGTTTCCTGCCTTGTTTCCAGGCTCCATCATCCCCCTCTCCTCGCTGAAGCCCTCAGCCCTTCCCAGCCAGGGGTCACTTACTGCACTGCAGCTCGTCACTGTTGTCCCCACAGTCGTTGACGTTGTCACAGACCCAGAACTTGGGCTTGCACCACCATTGTGGCACCTGAACTGCTGCTCTGTACAGGCTGAAAAGGGAGAGGGACAAATCAGGGGGAGACCTTCAGGAGGTACCTGTGGAGTCACCAATGACCCATCCACCATCACAGCTACCACAGCACCTGGGTGGCTGTCTCAGCCCCCCAGAGAACACCATGCAACACATAACACTTAGGCTACAGCACAGTATTTCCACCAGTTCTGGGGCACACAGCACCGAATTTCCACCATCTGTGGGAGCACACAGCTCTCTGGAGAGCTGCAATGTCCTGCACAGGGAAGGCTGGTGCTGAAGTTCCAGCAGCAGGACAGCCAGAGGCAACAACTGGAGCAAAGTGGCTGCTAGAACCAGTGGGAAAACACCTGAGAGATCTCCATCCTGGTGCTGGCAGCCAGGCCAGCAGCACACCCTTCCTCAGAAAACAGCTTCCTAGGTGGGAATGAGATCCCAAACCATGGGATGCTGTCCTCTCTCATTGATTTCAGATCCTGGATGATAACACCTAGGGGATAGCTCTGCCAATCCAAGAGGAAACCTTGCAGCATGAGGAAACAATACCCATGTCTCATGCAGGGTTTCTAGCTGTGCTCTGCAACACCTGCCCAGGTCACTGACAAAATCCATCCCTCTCTACCACCCAGCTCAGCCAAACCCACCCCAGCCTTGAGGATTACACAGAAAAACACAGTCCCAGCTGGGAGGGACTGGAAAGGGACAGAGATTCCCCAGGGAGAGAGCAAGATGAGCAGGAACCCACAGCTCCTACACACTGGGAAAGGATCCCAAATCGATCCCCGCATCGAGGTCCTCTGACTGCAGCCTGCAGAAACGAGGAGGGCAAGGAGACCTCAGCCCTGAGCACCCTGAACAATCCAGAGGAAATCCTCTGTTACAGTTTGAAGGGGGAGCTTTAGCCTAGTCCCTTGACTGCAAAGACTGAAAGGAAAGTAAAATTACCACTGGATGCATAAGAAAGACAATGCTGAGGGCTATAGAATTCACTGCATTGCTAATGGGCAGACAGGGCAGAGGCACAAGCAGTTTGTGCTCTTTCTCCTCCTGTCACTTCTGCTTGCAACTTTCCTTCCTCTCTCGCTGTGGCCTTGCCAGTGGTGTCTCTGCTGTGTGAGGTAACAGAAAGTAGGGAGGGAGTGGGGAAGAGGAGGCGAATGGGCCCCCTGGGTCCGTCCTGGGAGGAGAAGAGGAGCTGAATTGGCCCCCTGGGTCCGTCCTGGGGGGAGAAGAGGAGCTGAATGGGCCCCCTGGGTCCGTCCTGGGGGAGAGAAGTGGAGGCGAATGGGCCCCCTGGGTCCGTCCTGGGGGGTCTGAGGAGTTTCTGTGTTGTTACAAATCTCTCTCTCTACTGTCCACACATTGCACATTTTGTACTTACTCATTGCATGTCCTAGTTCTAGAGTAAACCAGAGCTTCATCTGCTTCCTATCCCAAAGTGGGTTGTGGGGGGTAATTGTCTCAAAGCAGTTGTGGGGCATACTTTCAAGCCAGCACACCTCCCCTGAGAAGCCAACAAGAGCCAGAGGGATCACTTACTGCAGGACCGCTCGTCGCTGCCGTCCACGCAGTCCAGCCAGCCGTCGCAGCGCATGCTCCTGTCGATGCAGCGGCCAGTGTTGCAGGTGAACTTGCCAGGGCAGGCTGAGGGCACAGGAAAGGCTTCAAACAACAGCTGAGACTGCCAGCTGTCCCCTCTGCGTTCCCCCTCCCCAAAGCACACCACAGAATCATCACAAGAGTCAACCAGGTTGGAAGAGACCTCCAAGAGAGGCCTCGAGCACAAGCCCTACGAGGAGAGGCTGAGGGAGCTGGGGGTGTTTAGCCTGGAGAAGAGAAGGCTCAGGGGAGACCTCATTGCTGTCTACAACTACCTGAAGGGAGGTTGTAGCCAGGTGGGGGTTGGTCTCTTCTCCCAGGCCAGCAGCACCAGACAAAGAGGACACAGTCTCAAGCTGCACCAGGGGAAGTTTAGGCTGGAGGTGAGGAGAAAGTTCTTCCCAGAGAGAGTAATTAGCCATTGGAATGTGCTGCCCGGGGAGGTGGTGGAGTCCCCATCCCTGAAGGTGCTCAAGAGGGGATTGGATGTGGCACTTGAAGCCATGGTTTGTCAGGAGGTGTTGGGTGACAGGTTGGACTTGATGATCTCTGAGGTCTTTTCCAACCTTTTTCATTCTATGATCATCAAGTCCACCTGATCACCCAACCCTAACGCATCAACTAGGAAACAGGGGGGCTCAAAAGAAAATAAAGGGGGCCTGCAGGAGACTCAGGAGGTCTGCAGGAAAATAAAGAGGGCTTGAAGGAAAATAAGAGCTGCTGCTATCTCCCTGGCAAAGCCTGCTTCCCAAGGCAGGGGAGGGCCAGCCTCCAGCCCCCAGGCAGATCAGGTTCAACTCACGGTCACTGGAGTCGTAGGACAGGTAGTCAGCAGAGAAGCCAGTGTCTGTGTAGGACTGGTCTGAGTGGAACTGCACCTCCATTCTGTTGGTGCTGCTGGCCACCACGAACTGGGAACGCTCCCCACAGTACCTGCAGGGAGAGAGGGTGAAGATGAACCAAGTGGTGTAGGTCAGCACTCAGCAAACCTTCTTCCAATCCTGAACTCCCCTCGGCACCCAGAAAGCTGAGGGGACAGAACAGAGAGCGTGAGCTGCTGGACCTCCAGCTCTGCACACAGGACCCTCTGCTGTTGGCTGAAGGTTTCAGGCAGCTGCAAACACCAAGCTGTGACCTTGGGAGCAAGTTCATCCAGACCCCTGCCTGCCTCAGTGATCTCAGACCCCCCCATGGCTCCACATTTGTGGAGCCTCTAAAGCCAGAGGATCTTACCCCACCAGTGACACAAGCCCCACTGCAGGAACTAGCCTGGGTCACAGATGTAAGGTGTTGACTGTGAAGCCTCTCTCTGAGGAAGGATCAGCTCCCTTGCCCAAAATGCTGCCAGACAACACTGCTCCCTTCTCCTGCACAGTGCCAAGCTGGCTCTGTGGCCCAGCTCACCTCGGGTTGTGCAACAGCAAACAGTAAATGCATCACAGAACACAGCCTGGCTGCCCTCCCCATGGAGGTCTGCTCAGCAAGCACAGCCATGCCAGATGTTTCTGCCTTCCTGCACATGAGGCATGGGACAGGGTGGTCCACCACATCTGGAGGGGGTTCAGCTGCCACAAGCAACAAACCCAGGGACTAAGGCTCAGAAATGGGTGTCCTGCTGCCTCTCACCACAGGGCATCAGGCTGGGAGAGCAGGTCAGACCCAAGCACCAGCACACCTGTCCCCACAGCAAGGTTAAGGGCAGCACAAGGTGCCAAGGCTGTGGGTCAGAGAAGACCTGGCACCTACCTGGTGCTGTTGATCTGCACATAGTCCTTGGTGCAGGAGGTGACTGGGATGCCAGGCTCCAGCACGAAGAACATGTTGAAACGCACCTTCACGTTCTTCCTGGAGGGAACCTGCAAAGGGAAGCAGAGTCAGGGGCACCTTGTCCTCTGGAGCACAGGAAGTGGGACTGTGCTTTATGGGGGAAGGGTTTGGGAGGAGAAGATAACTTGAGTATCAGAAGACAACTGATAAAGGAAAGAAGAAAGAGAACCATCTCCCTGCAAAGCCACCATGGCTCATGCTGTCATTTAGAGCTGTTTGCTTTGCTGACCTCAGGATCCCAGATCAAACAAGCACAGAGAGGTGAGGGTGAAGCCAGACCTCTGGCACTGTGCTTGTGCTGCCAGGGCAGGAGGTTTCGCCCACCACCAGTTTTGGCAGCAGGTGCCTGGCCTGTCCCAAAGCCCACGTGCTCTTGTGTTCTGTGTGTCAAGCTATGGTTACTGGGGGCTACAGTAAGTGTCCAAGCAAGGTTCAGCTCCCAAAGCCTCCCTCCAGTCATGCCAGACTCCAAGCCTCCAGGCAGCACTGCTGTGAGCTCACTTGGACAGTGTCCTGCATAACCCAATTCATTTAATTGGCTAATTAAGGCAA